>NHTK01001202.1:0-76684 GCA_002938355.1 Panaeolus cyanescens
TGTCAGATCCTTCTCGCATTCGTGTCTTGAGTCTGAACTGCTGGTAAGTATATAAAAATATTTATATTTATATTATTAAAATCTTTAAAAAGGGGGTTAAAGTACGTTGCAAAGGTACTTGAGCAACGCATAGAGGCAATAGCGCAACAATTGGCCACCTCGGACTATGACCTCATTGCACTTCAAGAAATTTGGGTCTTTGCGCACTATGAGCGCGTTCAGAGCTTAATATCTAAGCGCTTACCCCACTCCAAGTTCTTCTACAGGTAATAATATCTAACATCCATGATGGGCCAGCTACCTTTTGAGTCTAATTCGCTTATCCTGTCTCGCCTCAGCGGCGCACTTGGTGCAGGATTGGCCATTTTTAGTCGTTGGCCCATCGTTTCGACCGCAATAACCCCCTACTCACTCAACGGAACTCCTTTGGATGTCGCTGCAGGCGACTGGTTTGTAGGGAAAGCGGCCGCAAGTGTGACCATCCTTCACCCTCTCCTCGGTCAGGTTCAGGTCTTCAATACACATGTCAGTAGCCGACTTTTCGATCGTTCCGTATGTGACCTGACCGTAGGCTTCTTTAACAGCTCTTTGCCAAAGGTGGTGAAGATGGTCCTGAATACAACAGAGCTCATCGTCTGGTGAATGCATGGGAGTTTGCCAAGCTCGCTCGGCATGCAGCAGAAGTTGGGAAATATGTCATTGCTGTAAGTGATTCTGGCATTTTGGACTGCTCAAATGTTGTGTTCATCACATATTTTCCTTTCATGACAGCTTGGGGATTTCAACAGTATACCTCCAACCCTGCCAATGACAGTGATTCTCGATCATGCAAATTTGACGGATACATGGGTTGTCACTCATCCCAATGTAGATCCCGCTCTTGTCACGTCTCCTTTGGAAGCCGTTCAGAAACTCGGAATAACCGCTGATTCACCGCTAAATTCCTGGTCGGCTGCGAAAGGGTACACACATGGATCATGGGGGAAGCGTCTAGACTATGTTCTATATCGCCAACCTGTTCGAAACACAACCCAGCCTCCACCGATCCTACGTGCGGTAAATTCCAAGGTCGTCTTCATGGATCCCGTACCTGGCCAAAATTACTCTTACTCTGATCATTTTGGTTTGGAGGCAACCCTCGAGGTTGTTCAGCCCGACTCGACTGGAACTGTAGCGCCTGCTCCAGTCACGAACCTCTCAAATGCATCCATCGCTACCACCATCCAAGCGTTGACGGCTTGCTACCGTTTTTCCAAGGAACGATCGCGGAAAGAGCTCATCATTTTTGTGCTTTCCATTATCGTTCTCATAGGAGTGGTTGTCAGTTCAGTGTGGCTGCCTCATGCATGGATAAATCCCATTTTCATCCTATTCACTATCTTGTTGTCATGGCTTGCAACTACCATGCTTTACGAAGGATTCATCTTTGGAAATTGGGAATGCAATGCTTTGATGAACGTCATTGAGGAGCTCGAAATCCACAGGACAGGTCAGGAGCTCCTCTCAGAACGACCACTCACGAACATATTCCCTTCCAACCTTAATTAATACCAGGGCTCCTTGCCCATCTGGTTATTTCACGTCATTATTATACCACTTGTTATCATACACAGGATCTGACTCATACTCACTATTTACCTGCAATATATTTTCAATACCCAGTATTTGCATTATTAAACAAAGCTGCACCCACTTTATCCAAGAATCGGATTGTTCGCAACGGGACTACAATAGACAAGACACAAATAACAGAACAAATGTACAGGTACAGAAAGCAAAAAAGAACAGACAAGAAAAAAACTACAAGATGCTAGATACATTCTCCGAGAGCTTCTTGAGCTTACTTCAATCGGGAGAATTAGGTGGATGATGGCTCAGCGGCCTTCTCTTCAGCTGGTGGATCCTGCCCCTTGGCCAAATCCTTTGGAGGGGAATCTTGCCTTTCTTCGCTCTTTAAAGGCCGTTCGTTTTCGTTCGTTTTGCTCCCATTTTCTGCGTCCAACGAACAATGTTTAGATGATTCTGATGTGAAGGACGGTGGGTCCATCACAACATCTGTATCGGCTGGAAGTGCCGACTCGACATGAGCAGGTGGTTCCACCGAGTCTCTTGCCATGGATATAGTGATATCCGGGATTTGCAGCGGCGGCTCGTTTGCCATCATTGAACCTCCCGGAGGTGGCACATCAGGAACCATAATTCCCTGAAGCGCATTAGACGCAGAAGGCCTGGATGAGGTGATCTGCTTCTTTGTCGATTCAAACACCTGTGCCATGTCTTCTGTAGTGTTATTTCTTTCCCAAGAAGTACCTTGTGTGCGCGACATGTCTTTGTTTTCTGGAGGAACGGCACCATCAGCATTGGACGAGAATGCGTCGAACCAGTCGTCCGTGTTGAGGCTACTATGCACTGGAGAATTATAAGAATTGGACGAGTAGCTTCGGAATAGAGAATGCTTACTGTGCGATACGGGAGGTCCCATTGTTCCCCGAGAAGCGCGAGAAGTTTCGTGTGTGGGCCACTCCAGTCCCGATGGCTCTGATCTACCGTTAAGCAGATTTTCTTGCTGCCGGCTGCGCTGATCAACCTCCAAGAATACAGAGAAATCCATTCTTCCTTCTCTAGACGATTGTTGTGGCCACTGAGAAAAGTGCATCCCAGAACCAGATGAAGAAGGTAGAGGATGTCTCCCTGAGTTGGAGTACGAGTTCATGTCATAAGGTGAATCAGAGAATTTCCCTCGAGGAGGGAAGTAGGCCTCCCTGTCGATATCTCGCGAGTAATTTTGCAAATGTTGAGGTGGAGAGCCACGGGACGAAGAGAACGATGAGAGCGTTGAGTTGTGTGAGTTGCTGAACAACGGGTTGTAGCCATAATTTAATGAGTGTGACGAGGGCGGTTGCATTGGTACATGGTTAAATGAACCTGAATCCTGTGGTGGGCCCATTTCATGGGGATACCGAATTTGACGGACATAACCTCGCCCAGTATTTTGTTGCTCTGGAAGGAAAAGAGATGAGCGAGGTGGTTGAGTGTCTTCAGATGGTGATCTGCTTGTTTCCGGATCTGCATCGGTTTCTGAGCGAGTCCTTTTGTTAGAGGAACGGGAATTGGTTTCTCTTAAATTGGAGACGCGGTCGTTGGAAACAGGGAGGACGGAGCTGGTTGAAGGGCCCTCCTCAAATCCTCTAACACCGTGGACTGAGAGAGGTGTTTGTGCCGAACGTCCATTACGGGTTGACGGTGTATATGCACCCTTTTCAAAGCAGAAAAGTCAGCATTTCATTCGTGACAATAGTTGATGACGTACGTTAGTGGTAGGCGTGGCTGCACTGGGTGTAACAGCAGCCTTGCCAGTAGCTTTTCGTTTAGCTGGTCGGGCAGGGGGCTCTTCTTCTTCTTCCACCGCATCATCATCTCCATCACCATTTTCGTCGTCTTTTCCACCTGAACCTGAGAAGTCAGAAGGTCCTTTGGCATCTCTTTCGCCTTGGTGCTGTCGTAGATAGGGTTGAGGGCAATGAGATCGATTATTCGGGTGGAGGGAGAGAAGACCAAAAAAGACATACCCTTAACTGGCGCTGTATAATATCACGAATATCGGATGAGCTATATTGGTGAAGCTTTAGATCGTGGCCTGGTCGGTCCTCTATGACACGGGTTAAAAATAGAACAAGGGTCAACCTCACAAAAACAAAGCCGTAAGAACCGCAACCAAAAAAAAACAGACATACCGAAAATAATAACAGCAACATCCACAGAGCATAAGACGCCTAGTTCGTAGGCTTTCTTAAACAGTCCATTTTTCCTCTGAATGATAGGTGTTGAGAGTAGAGTGAGTAAGATATATGATGTGCAGTTTGCCAAGCCCATGAGAATAAAAATAGTTCCAGAAAGTGGGGAAGCTGCACGTAATTTTTAAAACACATACCTTTAAAAATGTGACCGAGCGGTTTCTCTCGTGCTGTATGATAGCAAATATTTCGTCAAGAGTAGACATTGGTCGTCGAGTGAGACGTGGACAGGTAATTCAAGATGAGATTTATGGGTGATCGCTTATAAGTGCAAGTTGAAAGGCAGCGAATATGACTTACAGTTATGGGCTGGATTTCAATTTTTCTTCGGCCCATGATCACCAAAATGTGAGTTGAACGATACTTGAGGTGGGTCAAGTCGAGATGCGAGATGACAGTTGGCTGGAACTCTGACCAGAAAGGACACTCAACTGGATGAAGTGCATCTCTGCTGAGTCAGCTTCCTAGGCGTGATCACCCTTAGAGTATCTGATTCTCTGCCAGTGCCAACGAAACTCACAGTTTTCAAAATACTTTACAAAATCTCGCATAAGGACACTGAAAAATATGCAGTATTATATTACATTAATCAATGAGCATAGGCTGATTAGATGATGTACATGAGGAAAATGGATCTGAACGAGGTATATGGCATGGAAACGAATAAACTACGCGGTGTAACGAGACATGGTCTTGTTAAAGTGAAGAGATGACCAGACTTATTAAAATGACGACGTCTAGCTCCAAAGGTCTTTATGGGAAACAACCTCAGAGTAAAGGAGCGAATGGGGATTAGTGGATGATGAGTGGAAAGCGCGGTCAACATTTAAGTTGGTACTCCTTTTGTCAGCCACAAAAGAAGTTGATCTGGGGACATTCGGTGGGTCATTCGATAATGGAGTCATGGTGAGGCTAGGAGGATGAAGTATATGTGTTGAAGAACGAGAATAAGGGGATTTACTCCAGGGAGACATGTGGGTGGTGGCAGGTGCCGACAGGACGTGTAGAGGGGAATGCGAAACAGATGAAGAACAAGAATGTGAGTGTCGATGGAGAGTTGGTAGTTTATTCAAGGCTGAATTAGTCCACTGAAGAGCCATAGCGGTCAAAGAATTGGTTGACTTGATCCGTCTTGGACCGCTGAGATTAGGATTCGAAGCAAATGGTCCAACTAAAGATACAGTCGAGGAAGACATCGGTGAGGCAGACGTCATCGTTGACCATGCAGACGTAGACTTCAGAGTTGAAGGCGGCATAGAGGATGAATGATGTTGCATGAGTTCAGGTGATGATGAGAAATGCGAGTCAGAAACACAGACAAAATTGTTGACATCCTCGATGTGCTCCACCTCAGCCCCTTCACTTTGAAGAGCAGACAGATCCTGGGGTAGTGTCGACTTCGGCCATATGGGAGACCTAATCCAACTGGAACCACTATCGGATTCCTCCATGTCCGATGATGTGTTTTTGAGGAATGGCTTTTTCCCAAACTGGACTATAGGCGTCTTGCCAGGATTTTCGACACCATCTCCACCTACAACAATCGTTCGATCATTTTCGATTTCGCGTTCCAAGCCCCGTTCCGCAGCTGGGGCCAACAATTTGGGTGAGTGAGTTTGCTGTTGAGGAAGCACGGTCTTGACAAAGTAGCGCATCGATTCAAAGGACTTTTTCGATGCGTCAAGGAAAGGATAGGCTTGAAACACGTGGATCTAAAATTCTGTATCAGCACCGAAACCTGCAGATCAAAAATGTGCGTATGACGCACCGCATCATCATACAGTTCATGATGAACTTCCACGCCAGCCAAAGTCGCCTTATGTGCTAGCAAACCAATCTCGTCACGAAGGACCTCCGCATCACCAGCTTGAATGAGCAACGGAGGAAGACCTTTGAAGTCTCCAAAAAGAGGACTGGCGTATGGATGAGTAAGGTATTCTTCAGTCCTGTCACCCAAATATAGAGCTATGGGATTCATGTGATTGTCCGCAGTGGGGAAAGGCACTACATCGTAGGCAGCATTTGTTTCCCAAGACTCGCAGCTCATCGTCAGATCTGAATATCAAAAAAATAAATTAGAAAAAATGAATAGTTGTCATTCTGATCAACTTACCAACCCAAGGAGACAACAAAATGGCCCCAGAAGGAAGCGCGAACCCATTATCTCTCAAGTACATTAGCAAAGCAAGTGAAAGTCCACCCCCAGCACTATCACCACAAACGATTATGTTTTCAGGTGGGACGTGTAGTTCTTCAACCAAGCGAAGATAGGCTGTAACAGCATCGTGGAGCGGTCCAGGAAAACAGGTCTCAGGAGCTAGTCGGTAGTCCAGTGCTAGGAAGAGCAGAGAAGGGCGTGAGTGATTATATTTATGCATAGCATTAATGAACACACCAAAAACACGAGAGTCGGTGTATTTGGCGAGTGGTATCGAGATGATGCGTTGTGCTGCGGCGCTTGACAAGTAGTATGCACCTAACCATAGTGTAAATGTAAATTAAAAATCACCTGCTCCAGAGATGCTCGATATTACTCACCACCGTGTATGTATAGCACCACTCGCTCCTTGGTCTGTTGCGGAGGCGGTGAAGCGGTGCTAAACTCTGGCGTAGTTGCTCCGTCTTTGGATTGATCGGCCTTTCTAGCTGCCTTCCACTCTGATTGCCTACGTTGCCATGTCTTTCTTCCGATGACCCATTCTCCAGAAAGCTCTCTCTTTCCATCCTCTTGAGCATCAAATGTGGCAAGAATGCCAGGCAAGTTTCGCTTTTTGACACGGAACGTAACTGGAGTGACGATGGCATCGGATGGGAGTGGTACAAGCCCACCCAAACTCATGAGCATCCGAATAGTGCCCTATATTAATCATAAGATTCCCTGATGTCCAGTGGATAAAACCAGGACATACAATATCAACCAAAGCACTATGTCGTTCTGCTCCACGGATCAGACTTGTAACAATAGTCATTTCAATGCCCCATGACTGCCTACGAGGTCCCCAAATGTGATGAGAAACGACATCCGAAGTCACCTCAGTTGCTATACATTGAATATCACAACGACAACGAAAATGAGTTCTGGCAGGTGGAATGTCACGTAGCAAATGATGAGCGGCCTACCTTTAGCAGCAACGATGGCACCAAACTTCCAATAATCCCATAGGCGTAGAGGCCGTCTTGGTTGCAGCTTGAGTTTCGGATCTACACGAGCTGAAGGAGGAGGTGAACTGGTCTCATAGTGTAGTAATGACTGCTTTGGTGAGCGACGAGTTGGCTGTGTCAGGGCAGGCGTTGGAGGACTGGACTTTATGGATCTAAAAAACCAAGGAGGCATTGGACGAGACTAAGGTGGAGAAGTGAACGATAGGTGATAATGAAGGCAAATAGAAGGAATAATAGTACATTTGTGGTCAAAAGAAAAAGAGGAAAGGGAAGAACAGCAGACAGGTCATTATGATCAAGTTTCGGATAATGGGATAATGGAACATTGGCTCCGGGACACCGATCAAAGTTCCCAAATATGGCAGATCATATGACCTTCCCCGCACCGTGACCCCGACGTCATTCCGAATGTACGCAGTCAAAACTTTTCTAATAATCATCTCCTCGGCTGACCACCTCCTTAGCGGTAGGCCGAAGCAAAATTGTATGCTCCTACGAAAAAAAAAAAGTGGATCAGCCATAATAGCTCCGCCTAACAGTGACTCTCTCATGAACTCACAAATTGTGCTGTCATGGAACCTCTTTGGTCACACAGTGGTGGATAATCTTGGACGATGCCTTGTGCAACCAGGTTGTTCAACGCAAGGAGATATTTGCTTTCACCAGCTCGGTCCAAGTAACGTCGGCAAAATGGAAGCGTACCAAAGCGGGTGTTGATGGTTTTTAGTAGCGATTTGGCCGAAGTAAGCCTAGAAACAAAGATCAGTTACTTTCCTAGCATCAGAAACCACATGGGCACCGCCGTACCTGAGTGGGATATGAGGCGCGTCGACACGTCGAGCGTAGTGAGAACATTCGCCCTGTAAAGTCCCCAAATAAGTGAATGGCCATGCATATACAGGATGAGGCTGCTTACGCTCTCTACGATGCGACCTCGTCCAGTGGATCCGAAGGTTTCAATAGCAAAATATTCTCCTTCCTCCATCTTAGTGTCATCATCGTTCTTCACCAACATAACGGATTTGCCGCCATGGATTTGATACTTGTTAATGGAGTGACCGCTCAAATTAGCGATTGGCTTCACTGGATGTGGTCGGAAAAACAGTTAAGCAGCTAGTCACTAGGCAGTGAAACTGGACCCACCAGGCAAGACTTTTGTCCCAATATCCACTTCATAAGACTCCATTGTTTCTTGGATATATCCTGCAAGCTCTCCAAGTCTGACATCAATCCCAGCTTCCTAAATGTTCAGCCGATTCAGCGAATGATGCTCGATATCTAAAGTCGTTAACAAACTTACCCTCACACCCGTTTCCGTAGCTGCTTTAACAGCTTCCACGAGTTTGTCATAAGTGTGGTCAAAAGTCAAAGTAAATGCCGAATCCACAATCCGACCATTTACATGCACGCCGAAATCGACCTTCAAGACGTCCCCTTGCTGCAGAACTGAAAGAATATTGTAAGTTTGCATGTATGTAATGAGAATGATGTGTTCCTCACCAGTTGTGTCACCAGCATTTGGTGTATAGTGTGCAGCACAATGATTCAAGCTCAGTCCAGTGGGGAAACCGATGCCGCTTTCGAAACCATTTTCTTCCACTAATGCGCGAGTACCATCTTCAATGTACTCCGCAATTTCTGTCATAGTCTGACCTGGACGGATGAACTTTCGTGCTGCTTGTCGGACTTGGCGATGAACTTCAGCTGCACGACGGATATCATTGTACGTCGTCTCGGGATCTTCATTCGCAAGTTTTTCGTTATAGCGGGCCTCTTCCGAGGTTGTGCGATAGGAATTACTGCCAGCACAAATGTAATCAACATCAAGAAAACACAGAGATGGTTTTCAATACATACTCGTCTTTGTATGGTTGGAGTTCGCCTTCCGGATACACGCCGGAGGGGAAGAGGTTGGAAAGACCGACTCGAGGAGGATCAGACTGAGAAGCCTTTTTCTTTTTGGGCTTCTTTTTCTTCTTTTTCTTTTTTCCTTCACCTTGACCAATATGAGTTCAAACAAGTACCAACTATGAAGTTATACAGAACGCCATACCTGTTCCTGGGGCTTGTCCCTCATCATCATCTTCACCTCCCTCGTTATCGTCAACGTCAACATCCTCTGGAGGTGGTTGAGATTTTTTCAACGCTGAGAGCTTTTCCGTGGTCGCTTCAGGCTCTGTCACTGCAGTAGGCGCCATTTGTGTAAGTTGAATTGGTTATCGGAAGTTATTCTGGTATCTCTTCCTAGCCGAGAGCTGGAAAAGGACGAAGATCTGAATCAGGTTTTTAAGTGATTTTGTGAAGTGCATTCATGTATACTCCTACCTAATGCTAAAGTCTATTACACAGAGTTTAGCAATGAACAGTCAGCCGAGATGAAATCGATCTGGATTAAATCCTGGTCGTTGTGGCTGGGAACGTTGAGAGATTTTTACTCACTTCGGGCTTCTCTGCATTCGTGAGAAAAACACAACAAACTTAATCATGCCGAGCAGCCGGCGTCAGGTTCAACTTGAGCATCGGTTGCAAGGGAATTGGCCTTGGTTATTTTGGCACGACTATGGATTCTGGAGTGAACAAATTGTGTTTCCAAAGATCTGTTTTGAAATTCTGAGACTGGTTGAATTCGCGACGGCAGTCACTTATTCTCTGGGGTATCTCGGAAAAGTATATGTAGTAATAAGAGGAAATAAATTGGTTGGATTGCTTAGAAATTTTGTGCGAAGTTTTGAAAGGGAATATGTCAGCTGAAAGGGTCGTTGGATACACCGTCTGGTCTGTGTGCCTCCTTTTATATTTCAGCTTGAAATGGTACAAATTTTGATAATAGTGGGATGGGTTATAAGAGTATTGAATTTTGAACATTGTGGGTGGAATACCGGCGCCTAAGTACATTAATGAATTAGGCGCCATTAGTGTTCACGCTATCCTGTAGCCAGTAAATATACACACCCTTCAATTCCCCTGTGCGTGTTTATTTCATTTAAGGCGCAGTGATCAATCAAGCTGCGTGCGTGACTACGTGAGGTGAGTCTAGAGATATCGATCCAAGTTGATTCACTTGGAGGGGGTGTGAAGACACAGCTTGAGTTGTCTCCCGTGCTGATCAAGAAAGTGGAAGCCATTGAGAAAGGTCATATGCATCATTTTACGGAGAGGAAGCAGGACTTCCTATCGCATATCCTGCATGTCGAAATATTGCACCCTCCCGAATCCGAGCCTCGCCTCTGCAACTGCAATGGAGGTCAAATGGTGCAAATCTCCAATCGCATCCCTCAACAGCGCTTTCCTTTGACCAATGCCATACGTTGGATCAACTGTAACATGGACATTCTTCAACCTGACACACCCTCTTAGACCCTCGACAGATTCCTTCAACCTCCCAAAGCACCAATTGTCCACAACATCGGTGTCGATGGTCAAACATTCCAACCATGGTGCAATGGTAGGTAACACCTCTGCGTAAAACCTTTTTGGCATTTCTTTATGCCCACGCTCACAGCCTATCACGGGTAGGTAGTTCTTTCGAGAGAATATCGTCAAATCCTGTAGAGTGCCGGGAGGATAGGCCTTTAAGTATTCCAAAAGGTTGCCTTCCACTTCATCGAACGCAATACACAGTTCAGGGACAAAAATCCTTCGTTCAAGGAACTGAGGCCAAAGAACGGAACTGAGCCCCCTTCGATATGCGCTGGAATCGTGTGGATCAAGGCCGTGTGGTACGACGGTGTGGACTTCGAGTCTCCGAAGACCACGAAAATGAGTAAAGTGATGTCGTTCAAAAGTGAACCCTGTGTAGATCAGCCTCAGTCTGCGTAATTGTGGAACATGTGCATGTACACCGTTCATTTCCGTATTCCCGTGTTGAACAGCCGATGGAGATGAAAAAAATTGCTTGATGCGCGTTTCGTTGAACGGGGCGTCTATGTCAAGTCCTTCGAGGTGCAACGATGACTTCCAGGCGTCTTCAACCCAAGGAAGGGGCCCTCTGATGTAATCCCCTCCTCTTAAGCCACGAATAGAGAGTTCTTTGCATGGAGGGATCCCCAAAGACGGGGGACCCAGAGAGCCGCCTGGACCAATCGTGAAGGCGTCAGTGTAGGAGGAATGAACGTAAATGTGACAGCTCTGAACTGGGCGTTTTCGATTTGACAGAACCTTAGTGAGCTCTTCGAGTGGCTTCGAAGGGTCGTGTCCGATTTCAGAAGTACAATGTGTTACGTCTGTGTTTATTCTATGCAACACGAAGTTGTAGATTAACGAACGGAAGTTTAAAAGATAAAGGGCACCTACGATATCGTCTGCAAATTTGCCAAGGCCTCGCTTCGCATAAGGCTGCTCAACAGATACTGCACGAACTCGTTGCGCTTCTCAACAACGCTCCAAGGTGCTAATCCCGAGATTTTTGGCTCTTCTTCAAAGTGCTCATCTTTGATATCGAGCAATACATCCAGAGGAGTATGGCGACACTCTAAGCAGCCACAAATACGACCTATGTTGAGGTGTTTGACGAAATGAAAGCCTCTTGTGTGACCTGGTTTCAAGTAGGCTTTTATTTTGTCAAGCGGGAAGGGGGTAAAGTCAAGGCAAGATTCGTCACCGCAAGTCCAATAGAGACTGAGATGGGAAAGCGCAATTGGTTCAAGTATCACGTTCAGGCGCTTTGATGTCAATCTAAATGTTTGCGTGTCTGTATATGATAACTAGGTAGAGGTTAGTAAGTGGTAAAAGAAACAATGAATGAGGACCTACATAGCTTGATATTTCGCTTATCAGTTCCAACGGAAGCAGCTGCACATTTGCCGCCTTGATTCCCTGCAATTCCGTCGACATACTGTCTTGGTTATAAGTAGCTTGATAATGACCGACTCGGACGCGACGACAATGAATGAATCTCTCACATTATGTCAGCAATGTGACCCTGCCGACTACCAGCCCTCCCCAAATCCTTCTGAGTGTGAACGTTCACAGGTAGGCAGACCTTTGGTCCGAGTCGGTGTCATTTCTTTGTCGCTTGGCGAAAGCATGGGAAGATAGTGTCTACATCTCTCTGCATCTGGGAAAAAATCGCGTTGACTTGTGAATGCATTGAATTTTCCGGGGTCATTCTTTTCTATTATTCTTCACCAGTCATTTACGACAGACGTGTAATAGTAGGCAGGTCATTTCTCCCAATGAATGTTGCTGAGCGCTGACTGACCCCCAGAGGCGATCACAAGAAATAAAAAATCACGAGCCAATACAAATCTTATCCGCTCGACGTCATCGACTGCCTCTAAGGTCCTTCCAACTTACATACAACATATAAAGTTGATTTTATTATAAACCTTTTGGCGACATCTCTTCACTTTCCAGAACAGACCCACACGCTTTGCTCAAACCTCGAGAGACCATACTTACCCTGTTGGTTATCCTCTCCTAAAATCCAGGTCCAGATCCGATTCAGGTCTATCTCGACGTGTTATATTGACGGGTTAGATCAACAATTCGGGTACCGTTTGAGGGTGTTGGGTTTCTGTAGAGACTCTTGACTCTTGACTCTTTCTCATCTCCCCTCCCATTCCAAGTTTGACAAAGATGATGAACCTCACAGCGGTTGCGCCATGGCTCGTTAAGCAGGGCGTCTATGGACCTGTAACTGCTACGCTCGATTGGTGCGAGGTGCGTATTCAGTGTATAGGTCGCCTGGTCTACTAATTTGACGCGTCAAATACAGCTAAACCACCAATTTTCTCCCTATATCGCTGAAATGGCTAATTCTTTCTCGAATTTATTCACCATCGGATTGGCATTGATTGGATACAGGGAATCTCTCAAGGAAAATTTACCCAGGAGATATGGATTGGGTTATCTAGTGAGTATTGCATTTCCAGTTGCTGCGTTCAACAGGCTGATGCCTCCTCCAAGGGCGTCGCCCTAGTGGGCATCGGAAGTTTCTTCTTCCACGCGACTCTCTTGTTCGAAGCACAGCTCGCAGATGAGCTACCAATGATCTACGTTGGCTCTATGTCCGTCGGGCTTTTGCTTGACAATAAACCTGGTTTCTCCTTGAACAACGCTCGTACAATATTTGTAATCCTCGGTCTGCTGTTGTTCAACATTGGGTTCACTTGGAGTTAGTGCGTACTGCTGTTCTATTTGTCCTCGATATTTCGGAGGCTAAACGCGTTGTCTGAAGTATCGTCAACCGAAATCCAGTTTATCATCAAGTCGTATTCGCGCTCATCATTCTGGCAACTGCGGTTCGCGTGACGTATATCCTTCGATACTGCCCGTGGACAGCACCTAACATTCCTGCCAAGACGAAAGCCACAATTGGTGGTATCTTCAGTAGTGGCATTGGTCTTTTTGCATTTGGATTTGCAATCTGGAATGTGGATAATGTATGGTGCGGAAAGCTGTTGGATTGGAAGATCAACGTAGGCTGGCCTTTGGCGTTTTTCCTGGAAGGACACAGCTGGTGGCATGTTTTCACTGTGAGTTGCATGCAGCCTTAATCCGTTGGAAGACGAGCTAAAAGGATCCACACAGGGATTGGGAACATATTACATGTTCATTGGAATTCAACGTACGTGGTTTCTCGAATAATAACTCCCGAGTACTTTGCTGACTTTTCTCTTCAGACGTGTAAGTGCATGAGGTGGATTGAGAC
This sequence comes from Panaeolus cyanescens, assembly GCA_002938355.1. Lineage (NCBI taxonomy): Eukaryota > Fungi > Basidiomycota > Agaricomycetes > Agaricales > Panaeolus > Panaeolus cyanescens. The sequence goes on from NHTK01001202.1 coordinate 13,609, forward strand.
TTGAACCATTCAATCTTAACTTTTTCTTCCCGCAGCACTTTATGCACAAAGGACGACCCAGCAAAGTACAAGGTAGAATATCGCTGGGGTCTTCCCCATGTCGTTCGCATTTCCAAGTCCAAGACCAAATAATGGTAATGAAGAAGGGGAGGATCATGATATATAATGCCTCCTGTCACCATTTAATATCGGATGGATTCTGTTCTGGAACTGGTCATGAGGAGGGGTATTATTGAATATGTATGTATGTCTATAGGTTTTCCCTATTAGTGTATAGAAATGTGAAGTGCTGTTGTAAAGGCCGACAATACTTTTGAATGCGCGGAAGAAAAATAAGCACGTCCGCAGAGGCAGTATCTAAAATCTAACAAGCCTCTTTGGCATCTAAATGGGCCTTTTAAACGTCCGGTTCACCTACTTTCCACCTGACGAAATCAAGAACTTCAATTCCACCTTGTTCACCTTCCTGAACGAGACCTTCTTCCTCAGACCACTTGTTCAACGCATCTGAGACGGGCTGGCCATTGAATTTGCCTTGCAGCATGATGAAAGGTTGTTCATACAATGCTTGTTCAGGGGATTCGTTTGTTGGCTGGGGGCGTATAGAAAGGGTGTCGAATCCACAAATTTGCCTTGCGAGCGAGTTCTCGAGAGTGGTGAGGTTATCACGGAAAGCAGCTGTACGAATCAGCTTTGCGAGAGTTGAAGGGGTAGATGTACGGAGAGCCAGAAGAGCGAGAGACGCGACGCGACCACATGACGCTGCTGGGCCGCCATGCGCGTATGCGGCGAGACGGAGAGCGGAGGTTGCTGATGGAACGGGTGAAAGCGGGGCATCTTCGATGATGGATGATGCGCGGCGTAAAGAAATGTTTTCGCCGACTTTTACGATTGCGTCTCGAATTGCGTCTTGGACTGTTCCGTTAGGGGACAAACCGGGTGAAGAGTGTGACAATAGAGGAGCCTCTTGAAGGTGTGTCAAGTCGAGTTTGGTGAACTTTGGTGGTGTAGGAGTTGGGTTGGGGGTGGAAAGGGAAGTCGTTGTTGAAATTGGGGTTGGTTCTGAAATAAAGGCAGCGGTGTGGGCGATAGAAAGGGCGAGCGACGCGAAAATGTCATTTCTGGCGACAAAATCTGTTTCGCAGTTGAGTTCAACAAGAGCAGCACGCAGTCCGCCAGCAGCGTTAAGACCAGCTCCATGAGAAAGTACAGAGAGAGCAACTAAACCCTCTGAAGTCTGACGAGAAGACAATTTAAGCGCCTTTTGAGCGCCACTGGTTTGGTTGTCCTTTTGAAGCCAAGAAAGAGCAGATTCAACAGAATTATTTGAAGCTAAAAGTGCTTCTCTAGCTTTATTCAAAGAAACAGGCGTTCTTTTTCGCAATTCTGCAATAAGAGCAACTGGAACTTTTGGCGCAGCGCTAGAATAAAACCGCATCATCATCGTGCTCATCGTTGTTGTGGATCAAAAAAAAATTATTACATACAAATTCTCAGCTTGTCTCTTGACATCATCATCATGGATTTCAAAGTCCCTCAATCTATTCCTCAGGATTTACTTTTAATCTCAGAACTTGTAAATCAACCAAAAAATATTGTTTCATATAACAATAAAGACGACGACGACGATGCTTCCTCTTCTTCATCGTCAGATACAGCCAGTGAAGAAGAAATCGCTTCAAGTTTATTACCAACATCAACTTCAACACCTCCCTTGCACGTCTATTCTCGTTCATATTTCTTCACAACTCTGTCCTCATTTTTTCTGTAAAAAGACTCTCCGGGCAACCACCTTCACCCACCGATTCTTCCAGTTCAGATGAATCTTCATCGGACGATGAAGATTCTAGCTCTTCGTCAGACGATGATCCAGACAACGAACCAGACAACACGAAAACTGCTCTCCAAGATATGGCAGACGACGACGAAGACCCTGTTCCTGCTGCCTCCTCGACATCGTATTTTCAAACCAAGCACGAAATTTCAGACGCAGAAGCAGCTGTAGTCGTGCCTGACATTCAAACTGTAGGAGAAGATGAGGTCCTCGAAAAAGTTGGCGAAATCATGAATGTCGTAGGGAACGTCGTTATTATCCGTGGTGTACCATCTTCAGATCTCAGCAGAGGGTCGGAAAAAGCGCTGGACTCAGATACCCTATTGGTTTTTGACGATAGAAATGTGTTGGGATACGTACGTTTTTTTTTGTCGAAATAAATTTGACCTAGCATTTTACTAATATCCTATCATGCTAGTTTAGATCTACGAAACATTTGGCCCGACAGCCCAGCCACTTTATCAAGTGAAATTCAACAACACAACTTTCCCGCTCAACCCAGAAATCGTTGTACCAGGACGTGAGGTTTACCACGTCCCGGCACGGAGCAAATTTGTTTTTGTAAATCAGATAAAAGCGTACAAGGGCAGTGATGCTAGTAATGTACACGATGAAGAAGTCGCGGATGATGAGATTGAGTTTTCAGACGACGAGAAAGAGGCAGAGTACAAGAGTCGTTTGAAGAGGAAGTATGTTTTTCCGCACTCTTTGTTTGTATCACGCATTGGCTGACTGCTTACCCTCAGACGTGCTGATTCTCGGGCTCGTTCTCAAGCTGGCTCACGTCAGTCCACACCGAACCCCACATTAATGAGAGACCAAGAACTTAACGGTAATGGGATCGCTGATGAGGTCATGTCAAGAAATGCATACGACGAGCACGGTCCATACGATATTGACTATACCGCCCCGGGCCCATCATTCAGCTCTGCAGGAGGAAGACCACTCCCTGGACCATACGACGACCCATACGGAGATGCGTACATGAGTGGAATGAATGTTGATGCAGAAAGCAGAACCAGGGGTGACAAAAGGGATGGAGGGGATGTTCATGCCCAGATACGACAGACACACCAAGGGGGTCGAGGTGCCATGAGGGATAGAGGAAGGGGTAGGGGGAAGGATAGAGAGAGACATCATGGTCATGGTCAGATGCAACGGGGTCGTGGAAGAGGAGGAGGAGGGCAAAGTCAGCATACGCATGGACAACCTGATGGTTATTTCGGGCAGAATCAAAGCCAGAGGGGAGGGGATCACAGACAATATCCAGCTCAAGGCAGCTATAATGCCCCTCCCCACGCAGGTGCTGGTGCATGGGGTTACAACCAACCTTCTGTGCAAGGATACGATTATCCAGGGGGGTACAATTCGCAAGCACAAGGACAATCCCAACAAGGACAATACCCTTTTATGCCTGTGCAAATGCAGAATCCTGTTGGAATGGGGATGGGTTTCTCACCTGGGGCAGGTGGGATGAATATTGGGATGCCCGGTATGGGGATGCAGGGTTTCCCTGTCCAGCCTCATATTAACCCGAGGTTTGCTGGTGCGTTTGGCATGTCGATGGGATACCATGGCGTAGGTGGTGGTATGGGCGCTTCGAATGCAAGCGCAACGTCGACCCAGCCACCGACACCTGTACAGACGCAAGTTCAACCCCAATCCCAGCCACCAATGCCAGTGCAAGATTTGCCGCAACATGCGCTTCAATCGCTACTTAATCAAGGTGGAAACCAAAACCAAAATCAACAACTATCATTTGACGTGGATAGTCTGCTAAAAAGTGTCGCAGCCGCAAGTGCTGCTGCGGCTGCTGCACAGGGCTCTGGTTCAACAGGGGGGCAATCATAAAGGCCATTCGCTGGCACCTGTGATATACTTAGTTAGTAGGTTGTTCTCTTTTGAAATTTAGGCCTTTACTGATGCTCCGTCACAGAAGTCGTGTATGATCGTTGATGCATATCCTTATTCATGATATTTTCACATATGACTCATATAAGTTCATCATGATTATCAAACTCGTAAAATCTGGTGGGTAAAATAGAAAAGTCTTGCGGTCTGATTTTTACTTATTTAACCATGGCTCTTCAGTGACCATGAGGTTCTGCGTTTCTTCTCAAAGACGTGTCTCAGTGAAAAGACATTATTCTTGAACGTCCGATGAAATGTTAAAGCATTCGTGGTTGCAATCGTAGCATCCATGTGCAATATGCTCCGCAGGTACTTATTTATAGGGTAGGTCCGCTTCATAGAGTCGAGTTGGGCTTGTCTGCCACACAGTGATGCGATTCGGAAGCGTTTGATAACGTATTAGAGGTAATCGAGGACGAATTAGCTGTGACAACGTAGGTTTATTTTGGAATTTTGGTTTATAAATATCTCGCTAATGCATCTGTCTTATCATTGTAGGCCCGTGTTGACAAAAAACTAAGATGTGAAAAACGGGTCTCTTATCGCGTCGAAGCACATTTCAAACTACGCCGCTCCTCTTTTTTGCACGATTGCTCGGTCTACGGTGTAGATTGCACATTATCTTAGACCGGAATCTCTCATGCATTCTTGCTGATGAGAATGACGCTGAGTAAATTCGATTATCGATAGATAGGACAACGAATAATCACATCTTCAGATTAATTGTGTGCATTTTCTGTGCATTCTGAGGATGTTTCTCAGTGACGGTGGGCGTTCAGAGCCTCTTCAGTACACGGGATTTTACGGACAACAACGGGCATGCCTGAGAATCACGCCATTGGAGTACTCATGCGACAGGTTTTAATGCATTAAAATTCGCAACGATATCTGGATCTGCGCTTACAAACGGAAACCCCTTTTCAACTGTAGATCAACAGGTCAAATGAACTCGAATTGTATGGATCAGATGGGTGAGGAGTCCGGATAGCTTGATCGGGAAATTGTCGCACTTTCTGGATTTGTTGTGGTACGGTTGTCCAGGTTGAACTAGTCGCAGCCATGCTGAACACAAATGTCTGATTGCAGACCGAAGTTAAACTGCATACAGTTTACATTCATGTGCCATGGCTCCCTTCTTGCGACCACCGGTTCATCTAGCTTCGCTATTTTCACTCTGGTTTCTTTCTGGGTTCTCGCCGCTGATCTATCTTTTCATGGTGGCGCCATTTCTCTTCCTCTCAATGTGTCTGCTATTTCTGGTATCATTGGCCATCTACGCGACGGTCTAATTCACGTCTATATTTATACAGCACATCCATGTTGATAGTCACCCGCTGCTTGCCCAATCGTTCCACGTTGTTCATTTGTCCCTGGAGCTATCTACACACAAGGTCGCGCCTTTCACCTGTCTTTCCAGTCTTGTTCTATTTTCAGTTCAATTCGATGGATACTCCCATCACTCCTTCATCTTCGAATGCCCTCTGTGAGGTTGATTTGGACGGGGATTTATAATAGTGTGTCATATGGATGCTGGAGAAGGTACACCCGATCTGTGTTTCACCTTGTACATGTAAAGCCTTTAAAAGCTTCTATATAGTCTACACAGTTGAACTGACTCGCCCCAGTTCCCCCCTAGCAAGATTCATCGCCTACCTCACTCTTAAATCTCAGACAATCTTTTGGACGTTTCTCCATCTTCCAGTATGCTAAGCTCCCTTATCTTTGCCTTTTTACTGGGCAGCACGCTTGTCGAGGCTAACCCTGTCGAAATACCACAACGAAGTCTCGCTGACATATTTGCTCGTCAATCACTCGTGTCTTCTTGCTCTTCCTCTGGTACTATTTCATGTCACAACACTTCGTCAGTGGCAAATCTTTGCTGCTTTGAGGCTCCTGGTGTATGTTCCCAGTCTCCTTTCGTCGCTTATATCATGACTGATCAATTCACAACAGGGTTTGCTATTACAAACCCAGGTTTGAACACGACGTTACGAAAAATGATGATACACTCAAACACATTTCCTTTTAACAAAGTTCTGGGATACCAATCCGTCCACCGGCCCCTCTAATAGCTGGACAATCCATGGTATGATACTACACTATCTGCTAAGATGACATCCTCATTTTTTGTACTTAGGACTTTGGCCTGACAAGTATGTTGTTTGGACGAGAAATGTTGCCTGGCATTGGCTAATCTCAATTTGTTGTAGTTGTGACACGACTTTTGAGCAGAACTGCGACCCCTCACGCGCGTATACTGGCATAAATACCGTGAGTTGCCTGCTTTACAAGATGTATTGGCCCTGCTAATCAAATATTTCATTGTAGCTTTTGTCAAATAACGGTGCCAGCGATACTCTTTCGTACATGCAAACACACTGGATAGATATCAATGGTAACAATGAGAAATTTTGGGAGGTATGCGTTTCATTTGATGGCTCTGTTATTGCGTCGTAGTCATCTAATGATGGTTCACAGCATGAATGGTCCACTCATGGTACTTGCATGAGGTCTGTTGGCTCTACGATATGACGTTACACGAGAAATTGGCTGACATTATTACCTTCACAGTACCTTGAAGCCCAGTTGTTTGCCCAGTGGCAGCGTAAAGGGTGCCGAGGTAGCGTTCTTGTCAAGAGAAAGAACCCATGATATCTATTGACACTGTTGTTGGCCAGGCCGTTGCATTTTTCAATACTGTTGTCCGTCTTTTCAAGGTGTGTGTTACTGCTACTTTGTATGCAATGGAAATGTTTTAAGGACAAGTGCGGCAGACCCTTCCTACATACGATTGGCTCGCCACCGCAGGCATTACCCCAACGACGTCGAAGACTTTCACCCTCTCCCAATTGACTTCTGCTTTGAAGGCATCAGCCGGCGTAACACCAGCCCTTGACTGCACCTCAGGCTCACTGAATCAAATCAGCTGGTATTTCAATTTGCAGGGCTCGATCATTGACGGAAAATTCTTGCTTATCAGTGAGTCCACGATCGCCTGTTTTGGTGCTGTCGTAAGTCTCACGAGCGCCTACGTAGACGCCCCCAAAGCGGGCAGCTGCCCCTCATCAGGTATAAAGTACGTTCCTAAATCGGGAAGCGCAACACCTTCAACGGTTAGTCTGTCATATAAATTCTGCTATAGAGTCGGTATTGATAACGACATTCCGTTTAGTCTACGGTTTCAGGGGTGGGTTCTGGGTCACTCGATTTGAGTTTGAAAGCTAATTTAAACGTTGTATTTGAAGGGCACTCCCACAGGAGTAAGCATGGCGATGCACGAAAATTTTACTGGCTACTGATATAAATATAGACTCCTAGTGGACTTCCGGCCAAGGGAACAATCCATGCCATCAATTCATCGGGGACATCCATTGGCGGGCTTTTGAGTCTTGGAACTTGGTCCACTCAGACGCTTGCAACCTACACGTTCTCGGGCAGTGCTTCGTCATTCACTATGACTTCTTCTAAAGGTAATTGTGGTGTAAGTGGTGGCACGCTTACATGTGGAAGTGGTGTGTCTTTGACAACATTCAGCGCTGTGGGTTTAATCTCGCTGATTTGTTGGGGTATTTTTCTCTGACTGACATGTGTACTCTAGGTGCAATCTGGCGGTCAGTTGCTTCTGGCATCTGGAGGGTCAACATCTTTCAGCAGCGACGGTCTTCCGAGCGGGACAACGGTGTTCACTGTCTTCACGGGAAGCAGTCACAGCAACGTTTATACACTTTCCATCTTGTCTTCTTGAGAACCCCAGGTGTTCTATTTTGTCTAGCTCCCGTGTTATGTGTGTATATTATTCTTTATATGTGTATCCCCGCATCAATCGTCGTTATCCATACGTTCCATTCCGTTCTGCACGTGAGTTGTGAGAATGGATTGACGCTGGTTGCAATTTGAAAAGGCGAGGGATGAGTATGCTCTTATCACCGCACTCTCGCCGAATCTGCATCTCCTCCGCAATTCTCAACATCTAGGGGATGTATAATTGACCGTTGACACTGCGCAGATGCTTCTCATCACCGTAAATGGGACTGGTTAGGCAAAATGTGTAAACTGTTGGGAACGAGGGGTAAGCGCAGGGTCCCTATAAAGCGATCCGGGGATAGAAATCAATGAAATTCAATCTTGGTCTCTCTCACACCTGGACCCTCTGCGCTTTGGTCTCAGCCACCTCCTCTATCACTGTAAACAATCTTGACCTTAACTGAGCTCATTTTTCAATGCCTCCCCCGTCAACTAGCTCTGCTCTTCATCTCCAAGTTTTGCCTGAGCCATTCTTCGTGGTACAGCTGCAACCTGGCCAAGAAATCGCACCATGCGTTTTAAAGGACCTCACAAGCGGGAAAAGCGGATTTTTCTCTGTGACGCGAACAAAAGATGAAGTCTCTATCGTCGGCGAATCATACAAATGGATGCCGTCGTCATACAAAGAACAATCAACTTGGATGTGCATTAGAATTCAGGGGCCCATGGAGCACAGTATGTCAATCATTATATGGGGTGTTTAACTGGTTATTGATATGGTTGAATAGGCCTCACAGGCATTATGGCTTCATTAACCGCTCCATTGAAGGTAGCAAAAGTGCCAGTATTCGCTCTCTCAACATGGTAAGGACAATCATGATGATGATCTGGCATATCGTTGACTTCAACCTTACAGGAATACTGATTACGTCCTTGTACCATCGGAAATGTTGGCCGATGCGATTCGAGTTCTCGAAAGAGATGGTTGGGTGTTCCTACAGGGCCCAAAGACACGGTCGGCACGACTGTAAGCTGCGATACAGTAAATCATTATTCTATGTACTTTATGATTGCATAATTAGAGTAGCTGGCTAGATTACACGGAAAATAAATATGCGATGTCTATCCAAAAGTCTGTGTCCGTGTTGCAACATTATTAATAGGGAGAAGCATTTGGGTCCTTGGGTTTCGGAGGTTCTGGCTTTGGTTCGACCGTGACGGGTGCTGGATTGTTCTTCTCCCATGTCTTGAGAGATTCTTCGTATTTCTCCCAAACAAGTCGTCCAGCCAACTCCCCGCCGTATTCGCCGTCATCAGCGATATCTAGAACCTCCTCCTGTAATGGCGCACTGGACTTGGGGTCCTTTTTTTGCTTTTCTTTACCTTTGGACTTGGATCGTTCAGCTTTTAGTTCTTGTTCCCGTTGTTGCAACTCGGCGGAAACTTGGATGTTCAATTTAACCATAGCACATTCTCGGTAAAGGGCACCCGGCCGTAGAACCTCTATGGGCATGTCAAGTTGAGATGTGTCGATTGGGGATGGCGCTTCCTTCTTGTCCTTGGAATTGATATTGGTCTGGGAAAGGACTTTGAAAGGGGTAGGTAGGCACAAGGCGTGAAGGACAGTTTGAATAGCTGATGTGGGCGTCTTACTGAAGATGCGAAGGAAGGGGTGAAGTGTAAGATAGCTAAAGGAAACATGAACATGCCAGTTACATTCTGTGTGCGAAGAAAGACTTACATGAAGACTCCAAGCTTTGAAAAACCATGACGAGAGGTCCAGTCTGCGTTGAGTAATGGTGCGATGGTATCAACCCTGCTGAAGCCTGGACAGACAGTGACCGCAACGATGTTGGATTTTTGGTGCTTGGAGCTGACGACGGGGACAGCACTTGTTCCTTCTTCGGTCTTGGGTACTTGTGCACCGGTTGGTAGAGCGTCAAGGACTCGTTGGAAGTGTCTATTGAGAATGATTGACTGAAGTGACCGGCGACCTTCAGAAAGGAGCATTGACCCCTGCTTATCAGGAGAAGAGCCAGAGATGGATGGAAATGCGGGTGAAAATGGCAGGCCGGCGGCTGCGGCGTAGAAGGGGTTAACGACGTTGATTATCCTAATATCCCGCTCAACAGGGGCAACAAGAAGGGCTGGTAGGAGCAATGTGGTTATGAGGAACGTCGCGAGTGAGCCTGCATCTCTGTGTTCTTCATTGATAGAGTGCTTTGTGGAGGAGAGGAACGCGGGAGAACCGATGTGCTCCAATTCATGAGCGAAGATGATGGCGTCAAGTCTTTGCTCTTGTCCGGTCAAAAAGCGAGTGCAGAACGAGCGTATAGAAGCAGGAGATGTAAGGTCACACTGCTCTGCAAATATTTTCTCGTTGTTGGTTGTCGTTCTGAGGAGCTCAACGAGGATGGCGACTCGGCCATTGGGATCCTCAATGTCTTCAGGAGTGAGTGCAATTATATGTGCACCTCTCTCAGCCAAGACCTGCAGCAATGTTAGACCTGTAGACGTGAATCCACCCTGTTGACATGATGTTTAACGAGTTTAAAGCGAATAAACTGAAAAGACTTACGGTGACTAACACTACTCTCGCATGAAGGTCGCGTTCTCTGTCTGTCTTGCGACCTTGAGAATAGACGCGAAGTACATATAAACTCAAAAGACCAATACAAATGTGCAAGACATAGTTGGATGGAAAGTACGGGGAAGTGACAACAGATTCAAGAATGCGAAGGACCATTTGACATGAAAGTCAAGGATCAAAGTGTGTTCATCATCAGATTCTCATGATAACAACAAAATACCTCCACTTTTTTTTTTTTTAATTCTGATAAAATGTAAGTTTAATATTGCAATGAAAGTAGAATAAAAATAAAGAGAAATAAAAGTAATAAAAAATAAAAATCAATGCATGTGCAAAATACGTTTTGATTTGTGACCGCGCCCATTCAGGAACACGCTTTCTTGCCTTTTCCCTTCAAAAAAGTCTTGCAGAGTTACAGGTTCAACAACATTCACGCTCTTGTTAAAGCGCGTTTGCTTCATTAATCCATCCATTATCTTCTCTTTTCAACACTAATATTTCTTTTTTATTCTTTTTTTCTCGTTCTGTTGCCCAATATTAACTAAACAACAAGCTCGTCTCACCATAAATCTTGTCCCAACAATGGACGTAGCTTCTTCCTCGACAACGGCCATTCAGAGCCGCCAGAAACGCGTACTTCCTTCAAGATCTACGCGTGGGGGCCCAGGTGTGGGCAATTGCGACATGGATATGCTTATCCTTGATACCCAGAAACGTCGTTGTAAGCTCCTTGTATCCCCTCTGCTTTACCCTGAACCTCATTAGTTGCACAGCCGAAAACGAACCTTTAATCCCAACAAACACTCGTTTCTTGTTCACAACAGATTCCAGTTACTCTGTCGATCAAGAGGATGGCACTCAGGCCAACATTCAACTCAACACTGTGGCTTTCGATCGTTACTTTGAAAAACCAGAGGTTTTACACGCTTTTCGCGAACAGTCCATCATAGAAATACCCGTTTTCGAGAGTATTGCAGAATTAACATCAGTTGGTGGTCGTTTTAGGCCAAGAGGTGCAGAGGACGTACGTCCTTGGTCTTGCATTTCCACTATAACACATATGCTTACAAACTATCTATTGCCACAGGAATCAGCGGAGACAAGCGATGCTGCGTACGAAAGACGTCACAAGAAGTATGAAGCTGCTGAGAAAAGGCACCGCTCTAGGGAAAAAGAGAAACTAAAGCACGAACATTACAAACTCAAGGAGAGGATTGAACAACTGCGAGCAATGGATAGCGCCGCATTTATGTCAGTTCCGGCTTCATATTTTTCGCCTCCACCACCTGGTCTAGCCAATGTAGACCAGACAGAGGTCCCAACATCTAGTGTCTATACCACCGCTTTTAATGGACCAACTCCCAATCCTGAGGGAGATCGCCGCAAGGAGGAGATGTTGAACATGGCGCTCGCGTTGGAACAGCGATATCGCGCTTTGCTTCCCTCGGAAAAGCACCGCAAAGCACATGATATCAACATCCCAGAGTCTTCTATTCGCACTCCAGTCGTCGAAGAAGACTCGGATGGCGAAAGGGTCGCTCATGCCAGGAAGGATGATAACCTCAGGTTGCGACTCCCTGCCAGGACAAGCAATTCCAGCACGCCCGTCCCATCTCCATCTGTGAACAGGATTGTTTCCAAGAAATCTCAATCATTTTCTTCCAAGCTCCCTCAGGCAGTCCGGGTCCTTAAACAAGCAAATCAAGGCGCCTCTTCACCTGTTTCCTCCATGCTCACGGCTGGGCCATCAGGTCCAACAACCCCTTCCGCTGACGTTGAAATGGGAACACCGGAGCCCATTGAAAATCCCGTACCAATTTCTCCTTCCCAGCCACCACTCTCAGATGAGCGCTCGTCTTCCAATATTGCTGCTGTATATGTTGATCACTCCATGGCGCCTCCTATATCTACCCTCGTCGACGTCACGGCACCAGAGAAGAAAAAGAAAACTTATAAAAAGAAGGGTCAGGCAGCAGAAGGCCCTTCATCCAAACAACCTGCTCGTCGTGGTCGTCCCAGTCTTGTTCGCTCTGAAGTCGCTCCCAATGATGAAGGAGAGTCGGAGAAAGATTTTTCGGACGAAGAAGGGAAGAAACATGCTCCCGTCAAGAACACGACTAAAGGAAGGCCCCGCGGTAAAGCTGCTGCACGGCAAGCCCAGGTGGATGCAGACGAAGCGGCCCCAGAGGTTAGGGAATTGTCAACTCGCATGCAACAGACTACTGGTCTAGGTTCGGCCGAGCACGATACCCCGATGGCAGCCCCTGAAATAGCGTGTGAGACCTCTCAGCCAGCAACGGAAGACGAGCAGGATGAGTTGATTGCTACTCCTCCTCCTGAAGCCATGACCTCCGCATCTACTGGCCCGAGTCGTCCACAAAAACGTCGTAAAACCACTCAGAAGGCTCTTGAGATTCCTGCTGAGCTCGCTTCTGAAACTGCAGAGCAGGAATCTGTTGGTGGTCCAGAGCCAGCTGAAAGTTCTTCGGTCGCCACGGCTCGTCGTACAATTCCCCGTGGTGCCAAACCTTACATATCAGAAGATGGAGAGCAAAAATATGCGACTTGCGATATTCTTCTCGTCGCTTTGAGGAGTGGAGGCAGTAATTTCCGTGAAGAGAAAAGGCATCAGAAGGCTTTTGGTGTAGCTTTACCAGAGATCCTCAAGCACGAATATTTCTACGAACTTCCGGATTGGGTTCACCCAGTGGGTAGTGATCCTTCGCAGTATAGGATTGAAAAACGGCGATCCGTCTCCACACGACCTTCTAGGAGAATCCAGTCTGCGACTCCCGTGCAACAACCCATTCAATCTTTGGTCACTGATGAGGCCAATGAAGTCACCGACAATGCTGCAAAATCTGATCAAGATGCGCAAGTTGACCAGGAGATGCATGAGCCTCTACCAGAAGAAACCCGAGTTCAATCGCCAGAGGTACAGGAATCATACGAACGTGGAGCACGCACACCAGAACCAGGCAAACCTCTGGAAAAAGTCGAAGAGGTGATTGAGCAGAGAGAGGGTAGTCCCAGTCCGGAAAAGATTCCTGGTGTCGTTGAGACACCTAATCTGCCGCCAAACGATGTCGAGATGGCAGACAATACTCAACTGGAACCATCTGAGGCTGCCCAAGAACCGGAACTAAGAGACGAGGACGCCGCTGCCACTCTGCATTCGACTGCTGAAGAACAAGTGCCAGTGACAACACCACAGCCTGAGCCCGAGATCGTGGAGGAGCAGCCGGTGAAGACGAGGAGGGGAGGACGAAGGGCAGAGAAGCCTCCATCCAAACGGCAGCCCAAGAGAGGGGCAAAGAAAGCGATGATACAAGAATCGCCTGTTCCAGAAGAACCGCAAGGCCAGGGGGAGAAGGAGAATGCAATGGAAGTGGTATCCGCGACAGTGACAACAACGGGTTTACAGTTTGCGACGGGCAATGGTGCTGAAGCAGAAGGAGCGGCATCGCCTCAAACCGACACGACTGAGATCTGGGCAAACCCTCACATTCTTCCGCGAGATCTCTCCAGCAAACCAAATGATGACGAAGAGGCTTTGGAGTGGTGATTTTGACAGCTTTTTATCTTGTTGTTTCTTGTCCTGTATTTTATGATGGTAGTACTTGTGTAGTAATCAGGCTGTCCTTATTAGCTTATGAATATATGTATCGATTTCGTCTTCTCTCTACACAACAATCTCTAATAATAAATGGTATAGAAAGTTTATTATGCTGCTGCCGCTGCTCTGACGCGTCCTTGGGTCGAGACGGCGTTTTCAATAATGTTGAGGGTGTGCTTACGATGAGAAATGGGATAGTGTGGGTTATGGGAGAGGATAACCTGTGCTTCCTTCACAGGTCCAAGCTGCTTGGGTGTTTGGGCAAAGTCCTGGTTGGTCAATGGTACGTAATCGACATAATTTCTCTTGACAAAGGAAGAGACCAATCCTTGGGGAACAGGGTATTTTCCAGCTGCTGTAGCCAGGACAGGTTTTGGCTGAGCAGGGTTCGTTTGGAAAATGTCGTGCAAGGTCCTCGAAACCGCTTGTGGACCAGGCAAGTTGGGGAGGCAGGATGTGCCTTCTTCGAACCCATCGTAATCGAGTGCGACAGTCTCGCCTTCCTCCTCTGGTTGCAAGACTTCCTGTTGTTTGGACACGGGTTTCCTCTCAGAAGCTGGTTTCGTTTGGGCTTTAGCTTGATTCTTGTGCTGAGGTTTAGGTGATTTTGCTTTGGGGTTGCGTGATTCACGTTCCTTTCTCAGCCTATCAGAGGATTTGGCAACGCGCTGGTACTCTTTGGGAGGAAGGACGGAAACACCAGCTTTGAAGATGACTTCACGGCTGAGAGAGGCAGCAGCTTGGAGTTTGGCAGCGTTGTCATTGATTCGTGTTGAAAGAGGGTCCAATGAACGGCTAAGGCGCTCCTTGCGCCTCTGGGCCGCAAGTTCGCGTAACCTTTCCTGAGACGGAGCAGGTTCAATCTTGGTGGCAGTAGGAGGGGATTCGGATTCGCCAGTAGCGGAGCGCAATAGCTTGCTAGCCAAGCTGGTTCCAGGTGCCTCCTTCAAGTAAGTTAGGTCGGGAACGTATCCACCTCTCCCTGACTTTTTCAGAATCTCCTCTCTGCTTGCTATTCGCCGTTCAGGTTAGACATTAGACGAAGGTTTGGGGTTGTTGACTCACGAATTACAACGTTTCCGAGCCTTTCCATAGGGATTCGAGGAGAAGACAAGGTTGCTGATGCATAAATTTGCCTGGCTGAGGTTGCCAGCGCTGATACCGACGACCTCCCATGGGCTAAACAGTACATGGCGAAATAGAAGTCCTCGAAATAAACGCCCAATGACAAAATATGAATCCGAGAAATTGTCGTGATATTTGGGTTTGTGTCTTTCCGAGGCACATAACTACCATATATGGTAATCAGCCTCAATTGGACGCACTCTGTCAGTTCCCCCCTTAACTGTATACTACCTCATGCATCCATTCTTTGGGCGACTTATCGTCAATTTCGTTCTTTTGTTAATCTGTTTTATTGCATATTCATCTCAGATATTTATAATATGGCCATGGTATGGAATGGAGTGGTCAGTTGAATTGCTGACTTTGCTCGTTCCCTTCAAGTACGTCAAAAGTAACTCGCGAATTTATGCATCATTCTAACACCCTTGCCTTTGTATCAGTTTCTTGGTTGGGATGTTGTTCTGGAACTATTTCCTCTGTGTAAATTCAGATCCAGGGGCTGTACCTGAAGGATGGGTATGCCAATTTCTGCGTGATTGATCAATAATATTAACCGCAATCAAGGTGCCGGATACCACAACGGATGGATATGAAGTAAAGAAGCTTACAGGAGGTCCAAGATATTGTCGTATGTGCAAACAATATAAACCACCCCGGACGCACCATTGTCGTTCGTGTAATAGGTTTGTGTCGTCTTGCATCACGTCGGCTCTGTACTAATGACTTGCAGATGTATTTTGCGCATGGGTACGAGTTACAGGATGAAGTACGCAATTCAATACTGAGCAACCTTGCAGACCACCACTGTCCATGGATAAACAACTGCGTTGGCCACCGAAATCACGGCCATTTTATTCGATTCCTTTTCTTCGTTGATGTGGCTTGTTCCTACCACTTTGCCATGGTCACTCGAAGGGTGTTGTATCAAATAGGAACAAGAACCTGGGTGCGTGCTGTGAATATTGGGAGTAATAACTTATTTAACAGTACAGCCCTTTTTTAGGATGAACCATCTAGCTTTGAGTTGGTCATGATAATTCTCAACTACGTCACCTGTGTTCCTGTACTTTTGGCAGTCGGTGGCTTCAGGTAATATTTGCACGCCTTTACTGTCTTTCTTGTGCGCTCACCATCTACAGTTTATATCATTTTTGGAGCTTAATGCGTAATACAACAACAATAGAGGGATGGGAAAAGGATAAGGTTGCGCTCATGGTTAGGAAAGGAAAGACGAGAGAAATCAAGTTTCCATATGTGAGTAGCTTCGTACATTGGCGTCATTTTATGTGTAATTAATCTGCATTATAGGACTTGGGTGCACGGAAAAACATCGAATCAGTATTGGGTCAAAATCCCCTACTTTGGTGTTGTCCGTCCCCGACACCTGGCGATGGCCTTAGGTTCGAACTATCTAACAAAGATGGTGAGTGGAATCACCTGTCATTCCGAAGCACAAAGGACGCAGGCCACCTTGCCTAATGTACTGTAAGTCCCCTTGCCATTCAGACAGTTGTGCGTCCCACCAACAACTCTTTATATAGCTCATCATTTGGCATTTTTGCTAACACTCCTTTAACAGGCGAAGCATGGCCACCAAAGGAACATGATGTCGTTTCTCCATCACTACACGATCCAGAGGTTCTGCGCAAATCTTCGCCTTGGACGTACGAAACCGAGTCGCTGAACCCCAATCTGCAGCCATCTAACTCGGAGATTCGTAATCGAAAGAAAAAGGTTCCAGGAACATCAACCCTTCCCCCCTATCACCCTGATTATCAGGAAGAGGAATCGGAAAGTGAAGCGAGCGACTCAGGATACCAACAACCTTCGACAGTGCGCGTGCGCAGAGGATCGGAGGGCTATGAAGTTCGCCCAGTGGGAAGAGAGCAAATGCTGCAGCGGTACTTGGAGGAACTGGGCGAGAATCCTGAGCGCTATGTCCGTTATGTTCCGGAAGTACAGTACGATGACGAGTCAGAGGAGGATCCAGATGACAATATTCCGCTGGCTTATCATGTTGAGCAGGTTTCCGGTCGATAGCCGGGATAGATATGTAGCTTATTTAGTAGCACTGATATAATAAAATTATACATAATGACAATAAATACGACGACTTCTAACTAGATTGGGGATTAATCAGGTAAATGATTCATGTGGATGTACTTGACTTGATATTTGCGACAAGCTTGTTGGTGCTTTCCTTGGCTGGTTGAACGAGTTCGTCCACCTTGACTGACATGTCTTGTTGGTATTGCACCGTCAGATTAAGGAGTTTTTCTAATGCTGGTTCAACTTCTTGTCGAACACGTTGCTGCATCAATGGGCGGATGTAGTCCAGAAGTTCGTTGAAGTCGAATTGTGGAGTGGCGGGTGGTTCGGGTTTTGTGACCTGGTCCCTCAATTCAGTGAGCTGCCTTGCTTTTTCTTTGAGCGTTTCAAGCTGGTCAGTCGCTTGCATGTTCCACGTCTCCATCTCTGAAAGTTTTTCGTGTGCCTGATTGTGAACAAATGCAACTTGAGCAATATATCAAACCACGAAAAAAAAAAAAACCCTACCTTGGTGCAAACACTCTCCATTTCTTGTCGTTGGTTCCTCCAAGCGTTGAGCTCAATTTTCAAATCGTTTGAAGCAATGAGAAGTTGACCTAGATCTTTAATATCTTCTCGAAAACGGTCGTCTATTTGTTCCAATGTCTCGTGCATATGAACAACCGCCTTGACAAACTGGAATCTGAACAACTGCAACCGCTTCATCTCCGCAATCTCTTTCTCCTTCTTCGCATTTTCATCCTCCAATTCGCCCTCTTCCTCATTCTCATCGTCTTCCGCCCCCTCCTCCTCCTCCTCGCTATCAAGCAGACCATCTCCAATTATCTCCTGAATTCTTTGGTCAATTTCTCGCGCCAGATCCTCTCGATATTCTTCATCACTGAAGGCTGGAAGATTGGAGTGTATCTCTTCGTCCGTCTCCTGAAACCGTGATTGCATCAATGCAAGAGTGGCTTTTATCTCGTTCCAGGTCCAATCTCCTCGTTGATACAGGCTTTTCGGTGTCAATGTCGAGGATGAGGGTGTGGGCGGAACAGACGCCGGGGGGTTTTCAAAAGTTGTCGATACCTTCAAGACTTGCTTTTTGGGGGGCTTTGGGGCGACGGGCTTTTCTACGGAGACACGACTTTCCAGAGCCAGAGCTTGAAACCATTCCTGCAATTCTGCAGTATAGGAAATCACCTTCTCCACGAGTTTTCTGGGATCATGTTGTTTGGCCTTCTTATCACGAAAATCGGGAATGATTGCCAGCTCTTCTATGTTGTCCTGAAAAACTGTCTCAAGGACCGACAAAGCACGTTTGGCGTCCTTCTGGATGGTGTTAAACATAGAGCGGGTTTTCATCGTCAATCGACCATACTGAGGCGATGCCATCATGGTCCTGACTTGTTGGTAATAGGTTTCTGCCCTTTTCATCCTGGAGTACACGGACGCTGTTGAGACCATGACCCTGGTAAAAATGTCAGCACACAGGGATGCACATGGGTAGACTAACTGACATACCTAATGAGATGAGCGTAAAGCCGGCGCCGACCCTCAGGTCCTTTGTAGTAATCTGGTGGCCGGCTTTGTGCCTTCCGTCTGGCCTCCGCTTCCTTCCTCAGTAGTACTTCCTTCATCTTACTTTCATTTGCAGCATGCCTTTGACGCGTTGGTTGGGGAACAGATACAGGAGTTTTTAGCTCATCAGGAACCAGATTAGAGGAAACTCTTGGTTTGCGCGATGGAATGGGAGGGACTACGAATGGGACAGAGTTCGTTGAAGGCGCTGGCCGTGCGGGGGTGGGATAAGAAGATACAGGAGGGGCAGGTGATGCTGGTGATTGCATGTGTTCGTTCGCTCGGCCTTTGCCCTTGTCCACGAAAGCGGTTGTGTCTGTAGGTTCTGAAGGGATGAAGGAGCCCCAGCCAACATTTGAAGAGTTTGCATTTTTAGAGACATCATCCGATTTGGGAGCTCCCCAGTTTCCCCAAGGATTGCCCTCGTTCTGCTTGGTTTCTGATAGTTGCGTCCCAGCATCGACACCCCGTTCAGTGTTTTCAAGGCCTCCAGAAGAGTGATGTTGAGGGCTTTGGTTCCAGGGTTTGGCACCCCAGCCGCCAAGAGCGGCATTGGAAGGGCCTGTGGGAGATGCAGGAGTGGGTGCAGCGTCCCAGGACGTTGGCCACATGCTTGTAGATGAGGAACTGGATGCGCCCGGTGTGTCTGCAATCTGCCCACTACTGCGCCGTTTCTCCTTAAATGTATTCCAACCTCCATCAGCATTACCTGACGCTTGCTGTCCCCAATCACCTGAACCCGAATGAGGACGTGATGAGCCCGTAGTATTAGACCGTGTTGGTGGATTCCCCCATGTCCGATTTCCAGCAGATATGCCGCTTGGATTTTCTTTGGTTTGTGCCCGTTGCCTGTCAAAACCAGAGAAGGGTCTTTGCTTTGCCTCTGCGAGATATGCGCTTTGGATATCAGTCCGTGCCTGAGGAGAAGATGTACATAAAACATAACAGTTGACACGTTGGCAATGTTTTATCGTACCATATAGCTACTCTCCCGACTCGTTTGATACTCTGGTTCATCCGGGTGGACGAAGGTACACGTTCCATGAGGCCTGTTACGACAATCTGTGCCCCACTATAAAAATGGCATTGGGCGTTTAACCATGATGAGTTTAAAAAAGAACAAGAACAATTACCCTGCAACGAATAAGAGGTCGCATTTCTTAATATCTGAAGGTAAAAATGACTATAAAGATTCAATATAACAATCCAGTAAGTCGATGTGGTAGTTGAGTGTAATTAGTCGATACAATGATGTTTTTGGTAATGCCCACTGATACATGGTCACCTGACACATCGCGTCCTAAGTCGGACGCGACGTTGACAAGGCTTTGACTTTTGCTCAAAACCGCGACTAAGCCAGGTACAAGGTCACAATCATGGCCACAACTTGTAAGTTTTACTTTTGTTGAAAACAAGGAACCATTAATCTCTTTATTATCAACAGTTCATTCATCTCCAGAAAAGAAACGCCAACGATTGTCCTCCCCAGATTTATACGAGGATGAATACGACGACGCCGTTTTTGCTGCATTTGATGAGATTATGAGCTCTCAACAATCTATCCAGCCTGTGAAATTAGGTCCAGCTCATATTAAACCCCAATTGAAAAGAGGCCTCGATTGGGATACTCCTCACCAATCTTCACCTCCAGAAACGCATTCATTCAGACCCGCCGCTGCCTTATCACTACAAGACGATCCGGAAAATATCTTTTCTGATCGCAAGTCATTTTCAACAGCAAAATCTACTTTTTCATTTGGCTTTTCGTCCGCCGCGGCTTTGCCTCAACAAGACGACTACGAACCATCGTCATCTCCTGAAAACCCTCCAGAGATAGACGTCGATGCATGGTTCAATGACACTACAATCCCTCCGGAGGGTTTTATGACTGCAGGATTTACATCTGCAAAAAATAAACCCATTGTAGTGTCCGAAGCCGCCCTTCAATCTGCGAAATCGCGACTATCGGAATGGGAAAAGGAGGACGTTCAGCAAGAGCCACAAGAGCTGGTGAATGGTTTTACTTCTGCTGCAAAAATCGGGTCTTCTACGAAGTCACCGCAATCTACTCCTCTGGCGGGCTCTAGCAGGTCGAATACCGCTGCATCCCACTATCCATCATTTTCAACTCCTTCAATCACGAAGACAGGCCCCAAACCTAAACCTTTCATCCCTCCGAGTCTGAAACGTCCTACGGTCCCTACATCCACCCCAAAAACCAGCTCAAATTTAAACCCAAATAAACCTCTTCCATTTTCCACATCATTCACCCCCGCATCTGGCATACAGTCGACCCATCACCTATCAAGTAAAGGAAACAAGTTCAGAACCCCTTTCAAATTACCTACAGCTACCGCGCGTGGAAACTTCGTTACTCCACTCAAGAAAGCTCTGAAACCACTTGGATCTGGCCCCTCTAAACCGGCACTCGTCACTCCCAGTCCACTTACGAAGCCACCAAACTCACGGCTGGGGTCAAATGGTTCACATTTTACGCCGTCCGCAATTGCACCTCCTTCAAACCGAGTGCAACGCAAGCAATATTTTGATCTGAGTATGTGTACTGAACCCATATGCTAGGTATCAACTCTGCTTATCACCTTACGAGCAGCACCTCCCGCAGATAGAATAACACTGGCGTCTTCTGGACTTCTGCCGCAACAGTATGACCAAAGAGACTTCGAAGAATTAGGAATGTATGTCGTTCTATTTCTCAAAATATTGCTCATTGATCTGATTTTACACGTCCAGTGATATTAATGTTCTTAAGCGAATTACACCAGCGACGGCGATACATTATACCTTCTATACAGCATCCCGTAACCCTGCAGAGGCCAAAGATAATGTTAAACTAGGCCCCACTCAAGCTCTTGCAGAACTTCTCAGCCGGGGATGTACACTCGCAAAGCAGCCATGGGTTGACAACCATTGGTGTTTGATCCTCTGGAAACTTGCTGGAATGGTTGCTCTTGATCCAAAGAGCGAAATCAACCCAGCCACAAAGAGATGGTGCTGGGATGAAGTTATCAGACAGCTTTTGTACCGCTACGAAAGGGAGCTGAACAGGGGTATCCGGCCTGCTTTGCGAAAAATCTCAACACAAGATGCACCGTCAGAATTCCCTATGACTCTGTGCATTTCGGATGTGATTTGGACAGACAGGGAGATCGGAGATACAGGTCACTCAGAGCGAGTCGTTGAGCTTGAAGTTACAGATGGGTGGTACAGGCTGAGAGCAAAAGTGGACTTGCCGCTAATGAAGGCCATTGGAAAGGACGTGCTTACGGTTGGCAAGAAGCTGGGCGTTGCAGGCGCAAAAGTAGGTTGACTCATTTTGTTGCAAGCTCTGTAAATAATTGACCATCACAGTTGCTCACAGAGAAGAAGGAACCAATGGAGATTTTGGAGGCATATGACTCTGTCCAATTAGGGCTCAGTGCAAATTCTTCTCATTTAATGCCATGGCATTCGAAACTGGGCTTTATGGCAGGCCCATGTATTTCGACACTCAATCATCTCAATGAGCACGGAGGAATCGTAGCGGCCATGGATCTAGTCGTCATCAAGGTAGCCTTTCTATGAACACTAGTCTATGATTTGTCTGACTGAGTGTTGAATACAGTGTCACCCTATTGGATACATGGAATTTAAAGAGGGGTCAGTTAAAGGACCTATGGGCCAAAAAGAAGAAGACGAGGTTGAGGCTGACTGGAGAGTGAGTTGGTTCTTTACTGTCCATGTTGACATTGCTCAAGTTCTCTTTCGTATTTAGCAACAGAGAGAGGTCAGTGCATCGGAAATGAGAATTAAATACGAGAAGAGATATGCACGGTATCAAGATATCGCTGAACGGCTTGAACGCAAGGCTGGAAATAGATTCAAACCCGGAGACAACGGTATGGTCCCTTTCCGAATCCTTCCCTTATTCTACTTAGTGTGTTGCGTAGATTACCCGCCGGATAATCTAGATTCTCTATACGATGACCTGGAGTACCCCGAAAACACCGCACGTTTGATACAGTCAATATTACCAATGAATGCCGGTTGGTTTGCAAGACATATAAGAAAGCAGCTGGAGAGGGAACAAGACAGGATAGGAGAGGATATTGAGCGAGAGCTTGATGTAGGTTGTCTCCCTCGAATTTTTACGAATCCTGCTGATTATTCAACTTTATAGTCAATCCATCCGCCTAGGAAGGTCCGCTCATTTTGCGTCGTTGTCATGCAGGATTCGAAAACGATGCGAAGGACCTCGAATAGGTCGGTACAATTGACAGTTTGGGACGCCAACACGCTCGTGCTCGAGGAGGGCGATAGGCCCGCAACATTCAGAGTGGGTCAACGGTTTATGGTGACGCATTTGATGCCGACGCAGCCCAATGCGTGGATGAAAGAAGAATCAAATCCTGAGGTGTTTCTGTCCACGAGAAGAGAGACTAGATGGACGAAGCTGAAGAAAGATGCGTAATATGTTTATCATTTTGCGGTTTCATTCTTGTCACGACACACATATTGAGCGTAGACTATGCTATAGCTAGATAACTTATAAATTACTTTACTACATCCTTGTGCACATATTGTACTCTACGAGTCTGCCATGATTTTTCTATGCCTTACTATGCTCACATCCGATTAATTCAATCGATTTATTTTCTTGTTCACATCGGTTTGTTATTGAAGGGGTAATTATAATATTGCGCCCCGATTACTAACCAAACAATAATTACCGTACTGTAGATAAGTGGGGTGTGTAGTAAATAGCATGATAAGCGAAAGGTAATCGCGTAAGGGCTACATAGAGATGTAGAAATGTATCTAAAAGCCTGATCAGTACAGCTTGTGTCTGGCACCACCGCGACCACAAGCAGAAACGAACCTTGGGCGATGACGGGTACGCCGACAGGTCAAGCCCAACTCAAATAAAAGGTCACGGTTTTAAGCGCCAGCAACCTCAAATCTCGCAAAGGTCTCTCCCCAGTTACGGACATCTTCATGTCCCATGCAAACCACTGTCGCTTTGTTCCCTGAATCTGGGCCAAAGATCCTCTTAGCTACTCGCCTGACATCATCAGCTGTAACTTTGTTGATCTTGTCTGTCATCTCAGTAACAGGGACTTTGCGGTTGTGCACAAGAATCTAAAGAAATAAATGTAAGTACGAGTAATGAGGTTTAGCAGTGAGCAAGGTTTTACCTGACGACCTAAGTCCTCAACTTCAACCGCACGGCTCTCCAATGCCATCATCAAGCTGCTGGTAAGCTGGTTCTTCGCCCTTTGCAACTCTTCTTGGGGTATGGGGGTGTATAACAGGAGCATCAGCTGATGTACGAGAAGGGGAAGAACTTGAGAGGGAGTGTTGCCACCACTGACGCCGGATGCGGCGGGCAGGAAGGAGGCGAAAAGGCCGAATAACGACGAGTCGGTGTAGATGTGGTGGAATGACGCGCAGTGATCGATTTGTGGGTAATGATTGAGGATATGTGTGTAGAGCCTGGAGTACATGCCTTTCCCTGGTCCGCCTGCGCAGAGCTGTCAGTGGAGATAAGATTGAATTCGAGGAGTCGTGTGCTTACCTGCCGAAAAGCTTCCGCCACCACCAAGGAGTACTTGCATTGTTGCGAGTGTGTATACATCATCGTCGTTGATGCCCAAGCCCTCAAAAGCGATGTAAAGATGTCCCAACTCCTGTTCAGGGTCATGAATGAAGTGGTGCCCACCAGTATACGTTGATGTGGGAGACTTGGGAATGGCTGGTGAACTTTTGTAGAGACTCTGAGGAAATAGGTAGGAAGCGGCGCGTGTGAGTGACTTGGCGACGCCTGGGGAAGAAGGGGAAAGGAGATGTTGTGGTACCTGTGTGCTAGATGTGCTTGCTCGGGATTGAGACAGTGTGTTTGTAAGAGGATGGCTTGAGGGCTTGAGTGACGAGAAGAATTTGTCGGCGAGTTCGACAAGTTCCTGATGAGGCATACCTGCACCTGCAATGACCATTCGCTCAGGTCGATACCACTCTGACATGGTGTGTCGCAGGAGGTGCTCATTCATGGATGGTATACGGTCTTCTGGGCATAACATCGGGTTTCCCAAACCTTGGTTATTGTAAGCAACACTGTGGAGGACTTCGGGGAGAATCATCTCCGGTTTGGCTTTGATCTCCCTAATTTCGTAGTATGCTGCATCACGCTGAGCTTCGAGTTCTTCGGGTTGGAAAGCAGGATTGAGAACGGTGTCAGAAATAAGTGACAGCGCAAGCGGTGTGCCCTTGTGTGCATGGGAGGACTGGTACATGATAGACTCTCTTGAAGAGGCGCACATTATCTGTCCACCTAATGAATGAATGTCTTTAGTCATTTCATCTTCCGACCGAGTTGTAGTGGTCTTCAGCCAAGCATTTGTGAGGACTTTAGATATTAAATTCGCAAGAAGACAAGACATACCTTGAAAGCCATTCTATCAAGAAAATGAGAAGCACCCAGTGTTAATGGAGTTTCATATCTTGCACCAGCGTCTACATATAGACCAACAGAGGAGAAGTGACCAGGAGTATTCTCAGTGGCTACACGAATTTTGTTCGGGAGAGTGGTAATTTGAACATCAGGTAGATTTGTGACTGAGCTCAATGACCTTGGTGCAACTTTAACTCTTGAAGGAGTTGTACGTGAGCCTCTCCAGAACGCAGTCGATGCTCTCCTCATTGAGTTGGTTGTCGCTGTCGAGCTCGTTGTCGTTGGTGGTGGTAGGGGTGGAAGCAAATTCTTACTCAGACGCGACGGACATATCTAAATGGGGAAATAATAAGCACGTGTTCTGTGAGATCATAGTCTGACCTCAACCTTACCTTCAACTCGTACTTATTTCTTTCAGCATTTTATACCCATTTTCACGAATTATTGACGATCAACAACTTGTATTATGACTTCAACCTCAGCGTCTAATCCTTCACGGGCGCTAATTGTCACTTCAAATAATCACTCACACTCAACTGACACGATCGACTCTCCTCTCAGGCTCGACACGACTTCAGCTACTGGCCGCGACACTCAGTGGCAGCCTATTCTACACGCATCAAACCAAGTAGTTCTATACAACCCTCACTCGCATGCGTTATCCATAACTTCTTCATCGACATTCTCACCGGCTGCTGTAGTCCCACATAGACGGAGACAACAGCATCATTTGGACTCTTGTCCATATTGCAAACAACCTCTACCTCCGGACTTTCTTCAGGGTCCTCTTGACGAGCATGACACTGACTACTCTGGTAGCTGGGACGATGACCTGTATGGTCATAGTTCGGCTTTTACCGACAGTGAAGACACAGACGCTGAACACGGACGCTTCACTGATCCTGCCTATGAATCTCGTGCTTCCAATTACTTCCAGTTGCTTGCTATCGCAAACGAGACATCCTCGGTGACATCTAGTCCGCCCCATAGGGATTCCTCTCTCGAAGCTGGTCCCTCAAGTCCTACAGACGGAACTACAAATAACAATGCCAGTGCTGGATATTCAGGAGATCGACCTATGGCAGAGGGCTACTTCAAATCTTTTTTCCAAGAAGAGTACAAGCTGGGGATGGGTGCTAATGGTACTGTTTATCTCTGCCAGGTTCGTCGTTCTTGTCTCGTCGCGTAATGTCCCACATCTTGATTTCTTCTCAGCACGTCCTAGACGGAAACCCCTTGGGCCATTTTGCTGTGAAAAAGATCGCCGTCGGTCAATCGCATTCTTATCTACTCAAAATTCTACGAGAAGTAAGATTATTGGAGAGACTTCACCATCCCAATATCATTACCTATCAGTAAGTTATTAATAGCTACACACGGTGGCCGCTAAACGTCACCATTCATTTAAAGTCATGCTTGGCTAGAGACTTCCCAGTTTTCATCGTTTGGACCCAAGGTACCAACGTTACAGTGCGTTGCGTTTTATAGCTGCTTAATGCTAGCTCCTTAATCGTTGACTTGATTGATGTTATAGTGTTTTAATGCAATGGGCTGAAGGCGGAAGGTTCGAAATCCCTCACTTTAAAGTTTACCAGTTCCTCAGCGCACTTGCAGTCTCGATGACTTCATTGATGTTCGACTAGGCCGCAAGCCTGCACACATCCACATGCACCCGGCTTTTCCTACAGCACCATT
The DNA here is from genome assembly GCA_002938355.1 of Panaeolus cyanescens. Classification (NCBI taxonomy): domain Eukaryota; kingdom Fungi; phylum Basidiomycota; class Agaricomycetes; order Agaricales; genus Panaeolus; species Panaeolus cyanescens. The sequence goes on from NHTK01001202.1 coordinate 40,178, forward strand.
CTCCGGTGTAAACTCACCTCAGCCATCCCCGCAATCCGAATCTCAGGTTTTACCTAATGCAACTCCGACACCCGATACTCCAACGGGCCAAAAGGGAAAACGGCCTTGGTTTCAAGACTCGCCACAAAGACCCGCTGCTGTGCATGCTCCTTCGTCCAACGAAGATCATTCACGATCTGCAAGGATCAAGGCTTTCAGGGCCTACCAACGCGCTCCACCAGAAGAGAAGGAAAGGATGCGCAGGGAATTGGATATGTTCGGCGGCGGTATTTCAAGTCCAGCGAAAGGGAAGAACGAATGGACACCTGTCCACTTACTGAGCGCGGACGAGATCAAGAGTTTGTTTACCGATGTAGTTGAGGGTTTACAATTTCTGGTGCGTGATTACGACGCGTGTCTCTGTCCTCAGTGCATTTATTTTGAGTTGCAGCATTCGAAATCAATACTGCATCTTGATTTGAAACCAGGGAATGTGTTGCTGACTTGGGATGAAGGTAGCTTAATGTGAGCCACAATCCAAATTAACAATCCAAGATTTACTGAATTAATTTACGCAGCCCCCGTGCTATGCTCTCCGACTTTGGTACATCGAGGGATATGCTCAGGTCTTCGACAACTCGATCTGGCAATACCGGAACGTTCGTTTCTTCCTCTATCTTATTTGACGGGTCGCTTATCTTTAATTGGTTTTAGCTTGGAATATACTGCCCCAGAATCCTTACCCTCACCAACAGGGGTTCTTCGTCAGATTGACTCCAAGGCAGATATGTGGAGTCTGGGCATGATTTTGCACAAGCTGTTGTTCTTCAAGCTTCCCTACAGGTGTGTGGAAGCTTACGTTGTGCTCTTGCCTATTTACACATCCCTTTCTAGATATGCAGCAGTCGGGGATGCAAATGGCGAACCCGTCAGCCGCACTGAAGAGGGCGAAAAGATGGATAGACTAGAAAAAGAAGTGCAGGACTATCCAGGGTGCGTTTCTCGCCAATGACACTGTAAACAAATCACCAATGACCTTTCCATTCAGCTTTAAATCAACCCCAGCACTCGTCACAGGATTTGAAACGAGGCGACTTCCTCGTTCATTCTTAGTTCTGTTGGAAAACCTACTTCACAAAGCACCTGCTGGTAGACCAAGCTGTGACCGTGTGGTGACTGCCATCCGAGAAGGAAAGGTGCGCTACAAGTTACACTTCATCAACCTCATCCGCCTTACTGATGCCTCTGTCTTGTAGTTCGATCCACTTGCGATAACATCGACGAACAGCTTGCCAATGACTAGAGCATCGTCGGACCCCAATGGCAATCCAACATCGCCCAACCTCAATGAGGAAGGGACGGAAGCTTTTATTGCCCCTGAAAACCTTCGATTACTCGCATTGCCATCACCTTCCGAGGTGCTTGGTCCGGAAGAAGACAACTGGATGCGTTGGTTCACAGTTAGCGGCTGGAAGAGAACATGGACGACGTTCTGGAACGACGGAAATGACAGCGGTACTCCAACATCATCTGGCTCGGGCAATAGGAAGAAAAGGCACGTCTCGAGGAGAAAGGTTCTTCCATTTTTGTTATTACGAGGGGTGCGGAGCTGCGTGCTTGTTGTCAAGGTTTGCTTATAGCGCTCGTTTTCTCTGATAAAATATTAACTGTCATTTTTGTTAGGTTCTGACAATTCCGCTGGTCTGCCCTAATGTACTGACGCGGCCTCGACCAATAATTTCGGGGATTTTATTAGCAGCAGCGGTTACCGATACGCTTGTTGAATATGACTTTGACAGGAGCAGAATACTACAAGGTCGGAATCGACAGTGGGATTGGAATTGGAAAAGAGACCGCGGGGTTTGGATTTCAGTCGGATTGGTACTGTTCCATGTCGGAATGCTGGGGTTAGGAAGATTTCCCTGGATGAGTTGGGATGTAGTGCCAGGAGGAGGGTTGAATGACTGGTGGAGATGGACCTGCTGTGTACCGTTGGATACGAAGTTGCCGCCTCCAACGTTTTGAGTGTGCATCGTCATTTCCACAATTCGATCCAGTATTTCTCAGATTACGACTACCATTCACCTAGACGAGTAATTAATATAAAACGGAATAAAAAAAGTAAAATGTAAAAACGCCTAAAAGTAGATACTGAAAACCACAAAGTAAGAGCGAACGAACGAACGAAATCGTGAATATAAAAGAGGGAATAATCACATAATTCAGGTCCAATCCGTGTAGTACAAACACTAAGCAAGCACGAAAATATAAAATGGCGGGAAAAGTCCTGAAGCTTGAAGAACGAAGATGTGGAAACCGGTACCCAGAGAAAACAAAAAACCTGTTTATAGGTCAGCAGGTCTAACTGCATAGATCTTCCATATCATTCCTCCCCTTTCTCCGATTTCTATGGTATTAGAGCCTACTGGTAGGTTGACGTTCCATTCGCCAGGGTTATCCGTTTGTTCAGAGACAAGAACGCCGTTTAGCTTGAGTTGCACCTCCCCGATCTTTGATGCTTCTTTCTTTTTCTGCGCCTTGGCCGCCCGTGCAGCAGCAGCAGCCTGTTGAGCTTTCGCCGCTAGAGCAACAGCTTTGGGTGGGCGACCGCGTCTCTTCCCTTTCTTCCGACCGTTAGCCTTTGGAGAAGTTTGCGGTGTTTCAATATCCACATCCATATCATCATCATCGTCTTCATCACTGCTCTCGTCTTCTTCTTCGCCCATAAATGACACATCGCTGATGATGAACGTTGTCTCACCCCGACCCAACCTCAACGACCAACTCTTGACGCCATCTTGTTGGTCAAGCGTCAACGTCCTTCCTTTCGGCTGTATTCGTATGTGTATCGATTTGAGCTGGTGGTTTAGAGGTAAAGCAACAGGTGCAGGGGAAGGCGCAGAAGGTTGGGTATTTGTTATGGTAGTTGTCTGTAGTATCGGAGGGGTAGGGGTGTGTGTGGGTTGTACCACTGGTGGAGCCATGTAGTTCGAGTTGGGGTAGTGTGATGGTATGGCATTGACAAATGAAACCGGAACGACAGGTTGAGGAGTAGCTGACTTTACTGGTGCCCTAGCTATCTGTGGCGTCAGCGCTTTAGGCGCTGGTGTGGGTGTGGGCTTCACCGGTGCTGTAACAGGTGCTACAGGTAGAGTGAATGACTGAGCAACAGGTACATGTGCCGAAATAGAAGGGGGGGCCTGGGAAGCAGCTTTCGGTGGGGGTGCTCCAGGAACGCGGAGAGTCACAGTGGAAGGCAGAGCAGATTCTGGTTTGGGCTTTTGGAGAGCGGTGCTTGTAGAGGCTTGTGCTGCTTGGGGAGGTTTGATTTTGATCTTGTTAGATTGGCGCGCATACTCCGGAAGAGAATATGGAGCGGGTAAATCCGACATGAGTTGTTTAAAATATTCCTGAAATATGGTCAGACCATTGCCCGAACCTAGAATTTGAAAACAGGTACCCTGAGTGTAACGGCGTCGTTCCATATTTGCGTATACTCTTGATTAAATGTTGTTGCATTGGAGAAGATGAGCTCCGTATCTGCAGCAAACTCGGCCGCAGACCGATATTCCTTTCGCTTTATCTTTTTCTAGCGAGCAGTTTCAGCAAGGAAAATCACCCAGTAGGACCTCAAAAGTACATACATAGACGTTGTCGAAGCATTGTGGGTGCTTGATTTCCTTGTAGTACTGCGGCCAGAGTTTCCGAGAAGGCAATTGCATGAACTCATCGGACAACTTCCTCCCTCTAAAAAGTGAGACAAGGTAAGGATGGTGCACAGGAAGAAGCACAACAATACGTACGAAGCATCCGTTTTCGCAACCAGCTTGTCCACCCTGATTTTGGCGAGCCGACTGAGACTGGGTGTTTTAGGTTTATCGTCGTGCTCGTCCGGTACCATCTTCGAGTAGGTCTTATTGACAAGTTTCTGGTATATATGTGACTTGTGAATGTCAGACGTGTTGCAAGAATGATTCCGACTCACCAACAACTCTTTCGCATCCTGAAAGATCTCGCTCTCGGTCTGATTATACTGTTTCGCATTGCCAAAAAGGAGTTCAAAGTCGGCTTTGACGTCTTCTATACTTGAATAAGCATCTGAGTCGAGTTGTTTCTTGATATCATCGAGCGCAATTGGCTTCTTGATGAGCTCATAATAGTCTGGATATTGACGTTTGGGCGGTTTGCGCAAAAATGGCACTGCAAGTGCTCTTCCACTGTAAAATGGGAGTTAATAAATAATTAAGTATCCCAATAGAAAAATTGTGATGAAATAAGGCGATGGTCAGAGTCCAAGAAGGAGTTGTTCACAGAAACGAAATAGGCAAGCGCATATGAAGAGGACGTGCGACTGTTGGAAGACTTACTCTTTGTTGACTGCATCCTTCACTGTCTGCCACAACACCAAACCTTGCTCTCTCACCTGCTCTGGGCTCTCTGTTTCCTTAATATCACCATTTTCTGCGCCTCCTTCAATGAGATCTGAAGATGGGATATCCATGTCAGACGATGCTCCTCCACCTCCCACTTCTCTCCGCCGCTTAGGTCTTGAGCCTTCCATGACTATATCTCGAGACCCATTGAGTGCGTCGTGCTCCCTCTTGGACATTATTCTTCAAGAAGTGTTCTTTAATATCACAGAGAGGATATTTGGATCTGAAAATACAAGGAAAAAAGGGGGAAATTATCTGGACTGCTAAGCTACTTCAGCGGACAATGAACCCTGGCGTTTATTGGACAGTCACGTGTTTGTGACGCGTTGATCATTTCTAGTTTTGTTTGATCTTGTGTACGCGCCCAATATTCTATCTTATCCATATACTTGGCTACTCTAAGCTTCATCATCATTTTTCTTGCAGCTCTCGAATGATTATTTAAACCCATACTAAATGCGAAATCAGCCTTAATCCAAGTCTCTGTCTCCTTCTTGGAACTAACCCCATATCTTCTCAACAATCCGCACCTCCAGGCGTTGCAAACGCGTCGATAAGTGCAACATTCATCACCTCGAAAAGACATATATGTTCTCCGAAATAAGATGTCACATCTTTGGCATACCCGTCGGTCAACACAATGCATCTTCCTGGATTCACAGAAGCGAATTCGAGGACCTGCTGCTTGTTCCAACTTTAACCATATTACAGGCGGCCTATCGATCTGTGGCGTCAGGGCTTTGGGTGCTGGTGTATTAGGTATGGGCTTTATAATTACTGATGCTTTAACAGGTGCTACAGATAGAGTGAAGGAATACTGAAATAGGAGTAATACTAGTAGAAGGTGGTGCCTGGTAAACGGGCGGAGAGTGCAGAAAAAGTTCTAGTTTAGGTTTTCGAAGGGCGGTGGCTTGTGTACGTGCCCAGTATTCTATCTAATCCACCAACCTAGCGACTCGAAGCTTCATCATCTTTTTCCTTGCAGCTCTCGAGTGATTGTTTAAACCCCCATTAAACGCCCAATCAGCCTCAAGCCATGTTTCCATCCCTTTCTTGGAACTAACCCCATATCTTCTCAACAATCCCGCGCCTCCAGGCTAAACGCGTCGATAAGTGCGACATTCATACAGCTCGAATGAAAACTCAAGACATACATGTTCTCCAAAATAAGACGTCACATCAACCGCATACCCGTCGATCAACACAATGCACCGTCCTGGATTCTCAGAAGCGAATTCGAGGACCTGCTGCGTGTTCCAACTTTTGCCATCCCAAGCGTCATACTCTGGTTCCAATTTTCCTGCCTCCTTCTTCTTCATGTACCGCAAAGCATCGTCGATATCTTCAGAATGGGCTCTTCGAAGTCCGGTAGCCAATCCGAGTCGATACAAGCAGATAATGATCCATTTATTGGGATCCCAGTCGAATACTGATGGCCCAGAACGAAAGTCATGCGGGAAAGCATGCTATACGAGATAGTCAGCGTTTTTTGACCAATTGTTGTAATTAATATACTTGATAACAGACATGCTACGAAACATTAAACAGGGTCATTAATATGTTTAGCCCCGAGAAAGTATAATCATACGCACGAAATTGTGATTGCCTTCTCCTCCCGTCAAGAAAGCCACAATCTGATAAAAATTGTTCCAAATTTTGACCATCTTCAAAGTGGGGGAACATACCAGGTTTCCTCGCGAAGTGTCTTCATCCGAGTAAGGTTGCAGGCCATCCCAGTGTGCAAGGCTGCATCAGAAAAAGAATAGAGTAAAAAAACATTCAGTAAGTGGCGTTGAATTACTTACGAATTGACAAGAAAGGTGAAATGCCAGACTACATGGGTCAATCGAGGTTCGAATCGAATTCGGCTATCAAACATGCTTACTACAAACTCTTGATATTAATCCACCCCAGATATAAGCGCCCAGTGCATCGCCCCAGAGCATTCCAAGCAGTGTTGGAGCCACAAGGCCAAAAAATAATGCCAATGGGACTAAGCAATTGTCAATGATTTCACTTAGTCCAAGAGATAATGCGTTGTATGCTTCAGGAGAAAACGAGGCTCACCATAATATTTGTGCTGAAACCTGACAACTAGGAAAGTTTTGACGTCGGTCAGTAGAAACAAATGAAATTCGGAGGATACGTACTTGGATCGCTTTTCAAATCATCACGCTCGATTAAATCCATGCGCTCATAAGTCGGTTGGAAAAATATCCATCCCATATGAGCGTAGAACATGCCTCGTGTTGCAGCATAGCTATTATTATAAAAGACAAGGAAACAATTTGTATTTGTTAAGGCTTTATATGAGAACGAAAACTCACGGGTCGTGAATCGGGTCATCTGTGAAACGCTGAAAAAAAGATACGGCGCTTATCATCAGTTTGTGTAGGCCGAAGAGAAAAAAGGTTGCGTCGTACGTGGTGCAAGCGATGGCGAAGAACCCTGCGCGTTATAGTGATCGTTAAACGAAATACGCCCCTGAGTAATGCAACTTACCACCACTGCCGATGAGGAAGAAAGCGATTAACACAACCAAAAACGTTTGATATCATGGACCGCTTACCTTGATGGAGCCTTGAAAGGCTGCCGAGCCCAGCATCGTCAGAATAACTCGAACACCAAATGAAGCACGGAATGACTTGTGCGAGTATAACCTGTGATAGCCTATGGTGATTCTAATGGGATGGGCATTCGGTCAGTGGGTAGCATCAATAAAAATTATATGGGAACATATATACCCAAAGCCTGTAAGGTGGGATCCGAAGAACCATAGGGCGAGGGTGGCTTTCTTGGTAGTCCATGGTGGGTAGTAATACAAGCCTATACAAGCAGCGACGTGGACGAGCACAAAGAAAATGCCCATGCTCCACCAAATCTTGGGTGTTTGGTTTTCACGCTTCGATGGTAATATGTTGCCATGCTTGTGAAGAGGGTCAATTTGGTCCTCCGAATTTGCGGCAGAATGCATAGCAAGAAGGGCGTTCGAGTGTGGTTACACGACGAAACCAGGTGGAATGGCGGCCAGAAGTGACAAGTGCTAGCTGTTGTACAGTCGACTTTGCCATAACCGAACGCTTTTATAGCCAATAACCTGCTGTTAGCAATAACTTTGGGCGCCACCAAACCGGTAGGCGGCGAAAACCTGTTCATAACCGATGACGAAGCGAACCGAGCGATAGACATATCTAGCCATTTTGGTAGGTAGAACGGCATTTTCGTCTTTATGTAATACATTTCGACCTCGATATCGACCTAAAAGCCAGCTAAAAAACATCTAAAATGCACGGTTTTACGTCCTGCCAAGGCTCTAAATCGGTTACATGTTGTTCGCCCAAAAATAATATTGTTACTTTATGGTATTTTTTGCACCTTTGAGAAATACGATACTCAGTAATAGCTGATATTAGCTTTGAGCGTTCACCGAGAGCCATCGACTATGACAAAGTCGACGACTGTAAATCATCATGCATCAAGTACAATGCTACGAATTCGTGAGATACAATTGCAGGACAGCTTTGGGAGTTACCCCTTTGTCATACGAGTATCAATAAATGGAGGCCATGAAATATCAAATTCTCGCACCCGACCAGAGCCTAATACCAGCTAATCCACCAACCTGGCTACTCTAAGCTTCATCATCTTTTTTCTTGCAGCTCTCGAGTGATTATTTAAACCCCCATTAAACGCCCAATCAGCCTCAAGCCATGTTTCCATCCCTTTCTTGGAACTAACCCCATATCTTCTCAACAATCCCGCGCCTCCAGGCTAAACGCGTCGATAAGTGCGAATTCATACAGCTCGAATGAAAACTTAAGACATACATGTTCTCCAAAATAAGACGTTACATCAACCGCATACCCGTCGATCAACACAATGCACCGTCCTGTATTCTCAGAAGCGAATTCAAGGATCTGTTGCATGTTCCAACTCTTGCCATCCCAAGTGTCATGCTCTGGTTCCAATTTTCCTCCCTCTTTCTGCTTCATGTATCGTAAAGCGTCGTCAATGTCTTCCGAGTGGGCTCTTCGAAGTCCGGTAACCAACCCAAGTCGATGCAAGCAGATTATAATCCATTTACTGGGATCCCAGTCAGCGATTGATGGTCCAGAACGAAAGTCGTGTGGGAAAGCATGCTGTACAAAAATCGTCAGTGGGTTTGACCAATCGTTGCATTTGGTAAACCTGATAACAGACATGCTATGAAACATTAAACAGGGTCATTCTTATGTCTAACCCCGAGAAAGTATAATCATACGCACGAAATTGTGATTCCCCTCTCCTCCTGTCAACAAAGCCACAATCTGATAACATTTGCTCGAAATTTGACCATCTCCAAATTTGGGCCCGGGAACGTACCAGGTTTCCTCGCGAAGTGTCTTCATCCGAATACGGTTGCAAGCCATCCCAATGTGCAAGGCTGCATCAAAAAGAGAATCGGGTAAAAAGTGTCCATAACAATCGGTATTGGATTACTTACGAATTGACAAGAAAGGTGCAATGCCAGACTACATGGGTCAATCGAAGTTCGAATCGAATTCGGCTATCAAACATGCTTACTACAGAGTCTTGAGACTAATCCACCCCATATGTAAGCGCCCAGCGCATCGCCCCAGAGCATTCCAAGCAACGTTGGAGCCACAAGGCCAAAAAATAAAGCCAGCGGAACTAATTGTCAGTGATTTCACTTAGTCCAAGGGATAATGACCCGGGATTGTCTGCTTCACGAGAAAAGGAGGCTCACCATAATATTTGTGTTGAAATCTGACAACTACGCAGGTTTTGAGGTTTGAGGTTGGTCAGCAGGAAGTCAAACAAGATTCAGAGGATACGCACCTGGATCGTTTTCCAAATCATCCCTCTCGATTAAATCCATGCGTTCATAAATCGGTTTAAAAAATATCCACCCCATATGGGAGTAGAACATGCCGCGCGTTGCAGCATAGCTTTTAGAAAGACAGAAATGGTTCGCTTTCGTCGAGGTGTGAAGTGAGAAGAACTTACGGGTCGTGAATTGGGTCATCAGTGAATCGCTGAAAGAACGTCACGCGTTGGATCAGTATGTGTAGGCTGAAGTGACAAAAGACGTGTCGTACGTGGTGCAAGCGATGGCGAAGAGTCCTGTGCGTCATAATGATTGGTAAACAATTGTTAAAACACGCCCCTGAGCAATGCAACGTACCACCACTGTCAACGAGGACGAAGCTGATTAATACCAGCGGTGTTCGATGACATCGACCACCCACCTTGATGGAGCCTTGAAAGGCCGCAGAGCCCAATATCGCCAAAATAACTCGAACCCCAAACGAAGCACGGAATGCTTTATGCGAGTATAGTCTGTGATAGCCTATAGTGATTCTAAAGGCATGGGCTTCGTTGAGCGGGTGAAGCATCAATAAAGGCAATGTGGGAAGATAGATACTTACCCAAAGTCTGCAAGCTGCCATTTGGCGAACCATAGGACGAGGGTGGCTTTCTTGGTGACCCATGGCGGGTAGTAATACAAGCCAATACAAGCGGCGATGTGGACGAACACAAAGAAAGTACCATTGGCCCACCAAATCTGAGGTGTTTCGTTTTCTCGTTTCGATGGCAATATTGTGCCAGGTTTGTGAAGAGGGTGAATTTGGTCCTCTGCGGCAGGATGCATGGTAAGAAGGGCGTTCAAGTACGGTTACAAGATGAGATCAGGTCGAACGGTTGCCAGAAGTAACGAGTAGTTGAAAGAGTTGGTTACGAAGTTGCAACTGCAGCGAGAATGATCAGAAGCCGTGGAGGACGGCGGGTGATGTCCCCAAAGTGATCAATCCAAGATCGAGGTGTAATACTGCAAAGTTCGTGAGATATTACAGGGAAGCTTTGGGAACTCTCCATCCCTTTATTCTTTATATATAATAACCAAGAGGCCATGAAATGTATGTCGGATCGAGCTACCCGCTACTTGCTTACTTGTGTGGGTATGTCATTCCGGGGCTTGTCCCCGATAGGTTTGAGATTGATGGTTCATCCTGAGAACCCTTTGGAGTCGAAACCGCTCTACGTGCATCTGTTAGCAATGAGCGCGACGCGGACAAGCCAAGCTACAACAAGTTCGATTGCTGGACGCCATCTGAGCATCGCTTAGCGTCTGATCGATCTACGCATTCCTTTTCGAGGAAATTTTGCTCAACGCAGCAAAAATGTTACACGACTCGCGAACGAATGCCTATCCTTCATGTTATAAAAACACCGTGACAGTAAAATTCGAAATGACAATAAATTAACACAATTTCTACGTACTTCGATCCCTAAGGTCGTTCCATAGTTCATCAGCCACTCGCCTGGCCTCTTTTATTGCTGCCTCCTTCGTCCGCCATACTTGCCATTCAGTGTCACTACTTGCTCCCATACCAAGTCCACTTCGCTTGTATTTAGTGCTGCTAGATATCCATTCTCCGCCGCTTAAATGAATCTCTTTGAGGCCTAAAGGAACCAGTTGTTTGAACAGAATCGGAATGGTTGACGCGTTGACCCCTGATCCAGGCATGATCGTTAAACCCCACACGTCGTCATCTACCAGTTCTTTTCTCTGCTTAAACAGGGACTCTAGAGTTGATAGACCATCGATTGCCTTGCTTTTGTGCCCACTGATTCCATGTCAACTATAAAGGATTCATCGCCGCTCAAAAAATGCCGTGCGCACCTGGTCAACACTCTAGCAATCCCACCGATGTCCGATATGTCCTGTAGAGCTGTATAATGGTTAGTCAATTCGTGGAAAGGCCAGGGCAATCAAATTACCTTCTTTCGCACTACGCGTCATATCAAAGGCCCTATGAAAGGAGACTTGTTTTTATGAACGTCAGTCATGCTTAATCCATCCAAGATATCAAAATGCACCTTCGAGAGGAAGAATCTCATCAACAATCCTGGACTCATCAGTCAGCGATGATTTAACCTCAAGGAATAGATTAAATATCTGACTTCTTCATCGATTCGATATCGACACGTCCGTCAGGAGTCAGCGCACCAACGACAAAGCCACGCAGACCTTCGAGCTGCTTAAACAACTTGATATCATTTAGGATAACCTCTATTTCGTTCTTTGAATAAACAAAGTCCCCGACACGTGGTCGAACCATAATCTGAGGTAAAGCCTCTTTGTGAGATACGACAAACATGACGACAAAGGGTATGATACCGTACCATCAACTGTATATCCACAGCCTTTTGGATTGCTGTAACGAGTCCAAAGCTTGGAGTTGTACCTCCACCAATACCCAGATTGCTGCATATTTCCAGTCTATCTGCGCCACCTTTGACAGCACTTAAGCACAAACAACGCTTTAGCAACTAAAAGAAGAAGATCTATAACAAAAAGGACCACATACGCGATGGCTGATTCGACCGAGTCGACGCATACTTCAATGAGAAGAGACTGAGCTGCAGGACCAGACATGGTAACTGGAGAAGGAAGCAAGAAAAAAACTTTCAGTAGCACGGGCTAGTGTACGTCAAGGTTGTGACGAAACTCTATAAAAACAGCTACGCATTATGTTTTTCATTTTCGACACAAGTTGATGGAATGGTGGTAAGCAGGAAAGGGTAGCGAGATCATGTGATCATGAGGTGTCTGTAAGAACCGAATCGAAATTGAAATTCTGCTCCCTTTAAATTTCAGCACAATCGTATCCTGCTCAGTGGCCTTTCAAGGTTTGGCTGGATGCCAAAAGTTCCATGGCCCCTAGTCATCAATCAGGAATATCGAGTTCTTTCTGTTTCTCAAAAGTTAATAATCGCACGGGGTTCATTAAAACATAAGAGCAGGGTAAAAATATGCCAGAAAGGCAAAAGTTTGTCCTTGATGTCATAGTAAAAAAAGTTCGGAGGAACAATGCACTGTTATTCCGTAACTTGCAAAGACTGGTTGCCAGCTGAACAAGAACAACCAATTCATAAATCGCCTAATTTGTTGCAGAGGTTGACCCTTTAAAGAGTAACATGGCTTCAAAATATAATAAAATAAATATTAATTAGGCGTGCCTAAGGCGTGTTTATAAGAGGCTCTTTATGTCAAAGGTTAATAAGTCACAAAATAAATTGCAGGACAGGATCAGGAGGAATTGCCGTTTTAAGAATCCCAAAGAAGTGACCACCAAGCAGCTTCAACTCTCTCCTCCGCGTTCTTCTCTACTTGCATCATCTAAACTTTTACTAGAGCCTCTCATTTTCATTGCATCAAATGAATTCAACGGGAGCAAGTCATCAGCAAAATACACCCACAACTAGGTTGCCAAAACCTCCTCCAGCTGGTCCTGCTCCTCCGGCACCCACAACAGCTCCTCCACCACCACCTAATAACTCCAACAGTGCGTCGTATCTTTCAATATAGAATCTAATTTTATAACAAGCTTAATCTTTCACTTTCTCTCAGATGTCAATGGCCACCATCCGCCAGCTAACAATACCAAGGGGAAGAAACGAAACGAAACTCCAATCGACCCTGCTACCATGTACGAGTCTCTTAAAAACCGAATAGCAGCGTTAGAAGAGGAGGAAGTTCTAGAGGAAGAGGAAGAAAGGCGTTTCGGTGTGTTCTCCAAGCCACTTCTCCCCGATTTTCTTCTTTCCTTTCAGAGGCTCACATTTACCTTTCCTGTCTAGCGGAAGAGGCTCAGAAATCAGTCAAGGGTTTAGAGGACAATGTTATTCACAACAAATATATTGAACTGGTATGATGATACTCGTTCGCAATGACTTCCAGAAGCAACATTGACAAAGTCGGTTAGTTCGCCGAGTTTAAACGTTTGGAAAGAGATCATGCGAAAGAAAAGCAGAAGCTCGTCAAGGACAAGGATGCCGGTACAGTCCTCGATAAAACTCTCCACCACTCAAAATATTAATTGTCCTCTCACAATTTAGCCAAAGGTCAGCTCACAAAAGCCAATCAAACCAAAACCAAAATGGAAAACCTTGCTCGTGAATTGCAGAAAGTACGAACAAAGTTTCTTTCGAATCTCTCTACTCATTTTTCGTGGACTGAATGTTATCATAATCATAGGACAATAAGCGCTTAAGAGTATGTTTGACCGATGTCTATACTCCACTCCGAAATAACAAGTCGATGTAGGAAGATGGAAAGCGGCTAGCTCATAGCGTAGAAGAAGCTCAGGAAGAGGCAAGTATTCAACCTTGATCTTTGTGCTTAAACGTACATGCTGACTTAAAACTATAGCTGGCGCGTATGAAATCCGATTTCGCGAAGCGTGCCGACAAAGCCAAGCAACAGGATGTCAAATATCGAGAGTCGCCCGATGTTGTGGTCAAAGTCGTGTGTCGGTATCGCGCCGAACTCTTTTTCAAGATCTCGCGGAAGACCAAGCTATCTAGACTTATCACGTCGTGGACTGAACGCATGGAACGCAATGGAGGAAAGCCTGAGATGAAAGGTGGTGAGAATAACGGTTCAAAGCCTGATCAAGCAGGACAACCTGCTGCAAGTAGCAACCCCATGCAATTTATCTTCACATATAATGGTCGGATATTGGAGGCAGAGCAAACCCCGGAAGATGTTGGAATAGATGAGGGGGACGAAATCTTAGCCGTCGAATTGATGGACCTAACAGAAGGAGGGAGTGACTCAGACGAATACGTGAATATCTCTAGGCAGTCTGCCCTAGTTATGTCTACTGATTCTCTCTTTTAACCTCAGGAAAGGTATGTTGAGCCACGCCGTGAGCTTTTGAAGAAGGCGTGGACTGATGACCCGCAAGAGTAAGCCCTTTTTTCTCATAAACGATTACCTTCTGAACGTTATTACAGAGCCAAACGCACCATAGAAGAGATTTTTGACGGAGTGTAAAGGAATTTACATCATTTTACATCCTATCAACTCACGCGCTACTTTTCTAGAATCCGTGAACGACTCAAAGAGGTCCTCAGGCAGTATGAACTACGAGAACGTCATTTTGAATGCGTTATACGATCCAAGGAGCTGGAGGTCCTGCTGTCACGGGCACGAGCAGCGGAACAGAAACAGCTAGCGGAAGGGGAGAAGAATCGGGCCTTGAAACAGGAAGAAGAGGCAAGTCTGGTTAGCTATCCTGCACTATTCAACTAATCCGTCTCGACAGATTCGGCAGCTTCGGAAAGACCTAGAAGAAGTGCAGAATGGTCAGACAATGCTCATCGACAAACTGATAACATGTTGTAAAGAGGTATGATTGTTTTCCTATTACCTGACCTTGCGCTTCGTTCATATGCATTAGATAATTCAGAAACCCAACGCGGAACGTACACAACGATTATTCGCCTCATTGCGTGAAGAATTGGAAAGGAAAGGGCCTCGAGCTGCCAAGAAGCCTGCAGATAGTCCAACAGGGTCAACAACATCACACGTGTATTCTTAGTCCAATCTGCATGCAATATGTACTTTGAAATCGAGGGCACAAACATCACAAAGTTAATGTATTATGCCCTACTCCAGGGAAAGGTATAACTAAAAATCAAAATGTCCAATGCTAACTATCTCATGATCAAGTGTCTATATGTCCATATCCGTGATTAATGATTGCTCATTGAAAGATCTTAAACTAGGGCATCCAGCTCCTCCACAGACTCGACATATCCAGATTTGGAGAAGACCTTGCCTTTGACTGTCTCTAAACCCTCCCCAGCGTAGCTGACCAGGGGCGACAGCTCAATCTCGACTCCTTCCTGAACCTTGGCTCCTGCACCCTCCAAGAACCTCTTGTGCTGCTCCAGGAGGTCGCGCCTGCTTGTTTCAGGATCATCGGAACCAGTGCCAGGGGCATTCTTCAAAGGACTGAACTCCTCCTTGCGCTCAACTTCCAGAACCGCAAAACGCTCTGTGTAGGGGAAAACATCGAAGACGAACATCTCAAGCTTCATGCCATTAGGCTTGCTGGGTTTGACCGAGGCTCCTGTTTCGATGTCGACATGAGGGATTTTCTTCCTGGCAATATGGAAAGCGAGGTCTTCTTCGAATTCCTCGACACGGTTCAAAAAGGCCGTAGTATAGAAATGATTGGCAATATTGCCGGCACGGAAGGAGAGCTCATTGGTGTCCGGATCGCGTCTCTCGGCCTGTTCCTTCGAGATCTCAGAGTACTCCACAACGCTAAATTTATCTCCCCTGCATGCAACAACACCGACAGACTCGGTAGGCTGTGTTTTTGGAACAACCTTTGCTGCGCAATCAGCCTGTTTGGAGATGCTGTAGCCTAGGAAGACGGGGTCTGCAACCCTGACGAGGCAATTATCGACGCAGTAGGCGTGAACGTATTGAATTTTGCGTTTGGCGAGATCAGAAAGAACGGTGTCGGTGCTGTCAGGAGCGAGAGGGGAGCGTGTCGCGGCGTACAAACCGCCATTGCCATCAGGAGCGACAGCAATGCGGGATGGGCTGTCAAGCAAAACCTTGCCATCCATTGTCAAACATGGCAATGTACCTGAATTATTATATTGAATGAAATTTGTTTAATCAAGGTTTGTTTCATGAACCTACCTTGTTCGAAAAAGACGACATTCTTCGGCTCTAGCCCAAAGTACGAATTTTTCTTGAAGAATTCTTCGGTTTCGCGGCGGGTTGGACCACTTGTCATCACATACCAAGGAATGATGACCGAGCCTACAGGCTTCTTATGCTCAGCCTCTGCCACAGTCTGAAGTCGAGTAATCCTCTCAGCTTGATATTGGAAGAGAGATTTGTGGGATGGTAGGCCAATGTCGTAACATCCTTTGGGCGCACTGCTCCCCAATCGCGTCCCCTGTCCTCCCGCCATCAACAGGACACCGACTTCATTTCGCGCAATCGCCGCCAAACCTACATCGCGCCATTCCTTTGTTTTCTTTGGGCTTGTCACCACGGATTCCGAAGCTCCCTTGGGCAAAGGCTGGATGGAATTGTCGACCCCGCTCGTCTGTTCGGCTTCGGAAGCTACTGCTTTCGTAAAGATACGATTGACGCGTTCAATGTTGAGAGCCTCGAGCTGGGCTGCAAACTCAGCCTGCTGAGTTTTGTCGAGCTGGGACCAGAATTTAAAGAGGTGGCTCTGTCCAGCTGCTTGGTAGCGTTGTTGGAGACTATCGATGGACATGATGGAGAATCGATGAAAAGTAATTAAAGTGAATGCAACCCTGAATCACAACCCCTCTTTTCCACTTCGGCCGTTGCCGCCCATTCACCCGGATTAGGAATAGACGATCATCAGTGGACAAACGTCTTGCTCATTGCTGCCATCATCAACGAAGAGCCTTTGGTAGGGATTTGACGCTCACTCGTCTTCTCTATAAACTGTCTGCTATTCTCCGAAGATCTATCGTGGGGACATTTTGGTATATGAGGAACTGCAAAATTAAAGAAACATTGCAATGAACACAACGGATATAGTCGACTTCTTTTCAGCGACGGTCCGACAGCACTACGACTTTCCATAAATACTTGTTATTCTTTGCTCTGCTTCCGCATGGTCTCCTACAACTTGATTGGGGTTAATTTTCTCAGTCTTTTTAAGCTCCATTTTAAAGAACTTGTGCGCTTGTTTTACGTTCTCAAAATGTTGTGGAGAACATGCTCCGCCAACTCTATCACCCGAGAATTCTGATAATCTCATTTTCAGTAAACTGATTTCTGATCGTTTATCTTGACAAGCTCTCGGTCAAGATCCTGAATGAGTAGAAGGCATATACTTGTCCTCCCGAGGTGGTTCCCTGCAAGTCCGGTAATTCTCAACGCTTGGTACCACGTGCACTTGGTGATCATGCTGGGACGCCCCTAGGACACTCAAGCAACTGTCTTCTTATGTTCTTCTGCATGTCCCGACGCGCCTCGTGTCAACATATCGAGGATGAACCTTGTGATTGCATTTCTTTGTGTTACGGTGTCCTGCAAGTACGTTATGCGACAGGTTATTCGCTTTCGGATAAACTCCAGTCTTCGTAAATATGTACATAATCATCTATTCTTGACTAGTTGTGTCAACCACACTAGGCTCCGATCGATCGTACACTTCTCTCTCTATAAGACTGAAGGCGCGCCATGAATTTTCTTTAACCCCTCCCCTTCACACTCCTTCCCCCCCCTTCCTACCATGAGACCTTTCCGTTCCTTACTTGCTTTCACCTTTGCTACTTCGTTTATACCAGTCTCCTTTGCTCTCACTTATGGTTTCCCCTACGGTTCACAAAAAATTCGAGGAGTCAACCTCGGTGGCTGGCTCGTTCTCGAGGTAACTACCTACCCGCTTTTTTCATAATGGACTCTCCTTCTAACGCGATATAAGCCGTGGATAACGCCCTCCCTTTTCGATAACACGGGAGATTCACGTATCGTCGACGAATGGACATTCGGCCAATACCAGGACAAGTCCAAGGCACTCGCCACGCTTCAGAAGCATTGGGACACTTGGATCACGGAGTCTGATTTCTCTGCTATTGCTGCTGCAGGGTGCGTTGTTTTTAAACTTTTAACTTCACGTCGGACCGCCACATTTCTTTCATTATAGTCTCAACCACGTAAGACTCCCCATTGGATATTGGGCATTCGACGTTTCAGCAGGGGAGCCTTATATTCAAGGCCAACTTCCATATCTCACCAAGGCTGTGACATGGGCTCAAAACCACAACTTAAAGGTTATAATCGACCTCCACGGTAAGTTCATGTTTTTCGGGAAGATGAATGCTTTGGGTGCTCATTTTATTCGCCAAGGTGCACCTGGGAGTCAGAACGGGTGAATTTCGATCGATTCCCATTTACCAAGTTCTTGCATTAACGATGCTTCCCATATTACTAGATTCGATAATTCCGGTCAGCGAATGGACTCTCCGTACGTGATGAACATCATAGAAGTCATCTCCAACTGACAACTGTCGGACAGTACTTGGCACACCAAACAAAGCAACGTCGATAGGACCAATGCCGTCATTAAACGATTGGCTAGCATGTTTGCTGGAAGCACGGGAGTTGTACCTGTCATTGCTCCGTTGAACGAGTGAGCCCAGGACCAGGACTGATATGGAGACACGGCTGACCAAAATCTACTCTAGGCCTGCTGGTTTTTATGGAAATGATATACTTTCCGTAACGAAGCAGTACTGGTACGACAGCTATGGTAATATCCGGTGCGTGTTCTTTTCCGATCAGACGTTTTTTAAGCGTAGCTGAACACTTTCATTAGCTATCCCTTTGGATCAGCTCAACAAAGCAACCTTGTCGTCTTGATTCACGATGCTTTCCAGCCAATCAGTTACTGGAATGGCTTTATGAGCTATCCTAACTGGGAAGGTGTCATGCTCGACACCCACATTTACCAGATGTTCTCTGACTCTGTGAGTGTTATAGCCGTCGTTACAATGCAACATTGACTTACTTCCACAGGATAACCATATGACCAACGCGCAACACATTTCTGCGGCCTGTGCCAAGGGGTCGTCTCTTGCAAGCTCCTCCCTTTGGACTGTCGTCGGAGAATGGACAGCAGCAGCCAACGATTGCGCAAAATACCTCAATGGACGTGGAGTTGGTTCGAGATACGACGGCTCCTATCCAGGGTCAACAAGAGTGGGAAGCTGCAGTGGCCTCACTGGAAAGGCTTCTTCTTTCAGTTCCGCATACAAGACATTCCTCAGACAGTATTGGGAGGCACAGATCATCACCTACGAGAAGAATGCCCAAGGCTGGATTCAGTGGACATGGAAAGCTGAAATTGCGGATGAGTGGACATACCAGGCCGGTCTCGCCAATGGTTGGATACCCAAAAACCCAACCGATCTCAAATACCCAACTATCTGCAACTAGTAATACCTCTCACGTTTTTATTCTTCGTGTTATATTTTTTGCAAGTGTTTATTCTCGCTTACATTCGTTCCGTTAATCGTTATGCTCTTTAGTTTTGTTTCATGATTTCATTTGCTTTTTATTCCCGATTTCTCATCTATCATCGTAGATTACATAGCATGAGGCGATATCCTCTACAATTTCATTGCTTTTGTTCAACAGACCATGACCATCTCCCTGTCTCAAGCCTTTGCGTAACTTGCCAGTGACATCCACCTGCATTAGTCAAGTGAATTGCCTGATATGGCATAGCCCGTTAATTGGATTGCGCCCGTGCTGGCCGCGTGAGCTGGGCACGATGTGACGACGAATCATATCTCAGCGCTTAGCGCTTATTGGCATCGCTGTAGACGGTAAATAAAATAAGAAAATGATAGAGAACTATAAGCTTATACTTGCATGCACTTGAGACGTCGAGGCGTCGAGACACTCAGACTTGATCTTCATTCTTCAGGCATATTGTAGTATGTGGTTTTGTGACAACGAATGAGTTCAAGGGGGGCTTCGCATCATGCAGACCCAGAAAATTTGACTCCTGGTCTCAAATAAATAGGAATGTGATGAACACAATACTTGTGTTCCTTGAATATCACCATACGAGGCCCTTGCAACTATCGGAAATACTCAATTTGCGCATGTACCTTGTCTGTACCACTTCAGGGTGCTGCTCATGATGGTGGCTGAGATTGTACAACAAGAGATAGAATGTCTTGACGGACATCATGCCATACTTTCCTAATATTGATGTTGTAAACAGACAAAACCCTGCACATGCAACACGAGTCGGGAAGTACAAAAGCACCATTCATGAGCGCCCCCCGTTTACACATTTTAGGACCTGCTTCATTCCCCTCCCTCCCTTTCCCTTACGTTCGTTACCCACATTCTCTGTATCGATAATATGTTTTCGACAAGATTCCTTGTCGTTCCTCTCATACTCTTTGCGATCGTTCCGACAGTGCTCTCTGCACTCACCTTTGGGTTCCCTTACGGCAGCACCAAAGTTCGCGGTGTAAACTTAGGTGGTTGGCTTGTGCTCGAGGTAAGCCCGTTGTTCAACGAGACGCGCTCTTCATAGGCGTAATCTTGAATTATAGTCATGGATCACGCCCTCCCTGTTTGACGCGACCAATGACTGGAGAATTGTCGATGAGTGGACATTTTGCCAATATCAAAGCAAGAGCGTTGCAACCCAAGCACTTCGAAACCATTGGGGCTCATGGATTACCGAGAAGGACTTTGTGGCCATCAAACAAGCGGGGTATGTCATAGTTTTGATACTTCAGACTCGCGCCCACTGACGCCCGTGTTTCAAGCCTCAACCATATTCGTATTCCCATTGGTTACTGGGCCTTTGAAGTCGGTCCCGGTGAGCCTTATATCCAAGGACAGCTTCCATGGCTGCATGCTGCAGTCGATTGGGCGCGTGTGCATGGCTTGAAGATTATTGTCGATTTGCATGGTGTGTACTAACTGTCGTTTGGTATTGTCAACCTCAGCGCTCACATATAAACACGCTGATAGGCTTACCTGGGAGTCAGAACGGGTGAGTCGGTCGATTTGGGATTTATGGGTCGTGTATTGACGGCGCCTTTCAGTTTCGATAATTCGGGACAAGCAATGAGTTACCCGTACGTTCTCTTCACTCAGGATTGCGCCGGCGGCTGAGATAATACACATACTAATCCTCCCAAAGTCGATGGCACACCAACTCGACTAACATTCAGCGCTCCAATGCGATCGTCAAGAGGATTGCATCATTGTTCAAAGACAAGAGCGACGTCGTGACAGCGGTTACACCGGCCAACGAGTGAGTAATGTTACGTGATTTAGCGGATCTTCTTCACAGACTAAACTTCATCTCAAGACCTGCAGGATTCCACGGCGATGACGTCCTGAGAGTGGCCAGACAAGTAAGAATCCCATCTAATATTCATAACATCCTGTATTGACCCTCGCAGTTTTACTATGACAGCTACGGCAACGTTCGGTAAGCAAAGCAACTGCACTTCATATGAGAACGTCGAAGATGAACAAAACCTACCAGCTACCCTTATGGAAGCAGCAAACAGAGTCAAACTGTCCTTCTTCTCAGTGACGCTTTCCAAGGCTCCTCATACTGGAGGAATTTCATGCCATACCCGCAATGGGAAGGCGTCATCATGGACCTCCACCATTATCAAGTGTTTTCAGACTGGGTAAGAAATCTCCTAATCGATAAGCCTTCCAGCTAACAAACGTCCTCGATCAGGAACAAAAATTGACCCAACAACAACATATCCAGCGCGCCTGCTCAAAAGCAGCTGATATGGCAGCTGGCACTCTCTGGCAAATTGTCGGGGAATGGGCGCCTGCCTGGACGGACTGCACGAACCACAAGATGTACTCAAAACGTGGATGGGGAAGTCGCTTTGACGGAACATATCCTGGTTCATCTGGAACGGGCAACTGCACGGGAATGTCTGGCAAGGCATCTGGTTTCAGCGCCGAATACAAAGTGTTCCTGAGGCAATTTTGGGAGGCACAAGCTATGACCTTCGAGAAGGCTCAGGGGTGGATCCAATGGACCTGGAAAGCAGAGAACTCGGATGAGTGGTCGTACCAGGCTGGTTTGGCCAACGGATGGATCCCGAAAAACCCGACGAACTACAAGTACCCGAGAATTTGCGGTTGATCAATGGAGGCGTAGTTGCAGCCGTTTGTTTCCACCTAGACATACCCCCTATTTTCCCTCTTACACTGTTTCATAGAAAGGTCGAATCATCCATAGGCGCTGCTTGGAGTAGAATGAGCATGTCCTATTATAATGGTATAGTGTAGATGATCTAATCTCCAATCCATATTGTAATGTGTTAGGATGAATCACGGCGGGCCTTGGTGGACTTGTAAAGATTGATGATAACGTCATTCATAGTCAAAGTAACGATTCTGCAGCAAAAGTCAACAAGGGTGAGAAGAAGCAACAATCATTTACACGCACGTATGGGGTGCGATTCTCAGGAAATGCGCCGTTGAACCTTGAATATGTCAAATTGTGCAGGAGACTTCACCTTGTAAGCAAATCTCACCCTTATACCATCCGCGAATACCCTCTGTCTTGAATGTCTTCCAGAGACAATCGATAGGATTTTTGTACAATGCACCCTTAGGTCTGCCATCCGGTCCAACAATGGTTGGTTGGTTGTATACCCTCGTTAGGGCCTATACACAATTTAGTAACTGGTATTCGGAAAGTGAACTTGACTCACTGTATCAGCGGGTTGCATTACGAGGCACTAATCGGTAGCGGTGAGATATGAAAAACAGGCGATAAACATGATCATACCACGCAAGCCCCAGAAACGCTGCTGCTGGCAAGGAAAGTCCACACACTGTTAGGTGAGGAGATGTCGTGCTTCACCAGCAAGTTTTTTGTGAAGTTGTAACTGGGAAGTTGGACCTGAGGACATTGTCAGATTGAAAGTTGTGCATCAAAGCAAGCCACACTACCGATGAACCCATCGAGGTACGAAGTATGGCAGCATCTATACCGCGCACAAGACCCCTCGGTCCCTCAGCTTTAAATATACGCGATAGAGCATCGAATGAACTTTTGTAGTGATGTTGCGCGCCGACGGGGAGGCTTGGGGAGTATGCCTAAGGCAAGTTAGATACGTCAAAAAACACGTCCGTTTCTCTTCACCTGCATTCGAGCCTTGATAAGGAATAAGGGGTTTCCAAGAGAAGCTAGAGGGAAGTGAGATAATGAAGGAGTAATAATGGACGCAGAGCTGAAATACCTCCAACAGCCCCGCTAGTAGCACCAGCAAGAACGGATGTCCATGGGATTTGGTCGGTTTCTGGACGACCTATAAATCTATTTATGGCATGCCTGAACGGTTCATAGAAGCCTAGTGGGATGTGTAAAAGTTGGTAGCATCGAAATCGTATCTCGAAACGAACCTAGCCGTGAACCGTTGAGCAATATCTAACGGGTGAGCTCATTAACAGACGCGAAGGGAAGCACAGTAGACACGGTTAAATACCTGGTATGCATACTATATAATTAAAGAATTGTTAGAGTGATGATGTGAGTCGGTAGGTGGGACATACGCACCGCGGGACCAAGACCACGTTGTAGACCACGAACACCCTCGTTTCTGAAAGTCTTTGTGAATACGTCGAGGGCGTTATTGTAGACCTTAACTGCTCCTCCTTTCGCGAGCTCTCCTTGAAGTTGTAACCGTGTCTTTGCAACTTCTGCTGGATTAGAGATTGTGACCTGTATTGATAGTCAAGAACGGTTCCACTGAATGTTCCGAAAAAAATTGCGCGTACTGCTATACAGGCAGCAATTCCACCACAAATAAAGCCCTCAAAGGTTGAGATTTGTGGCTTCTGTGGGGATGAAGGTGAAGGATTTGACATGGAGGAGACGATGAGGGCGGAGAGGAGGTGAAGGAAGGAGGCAAGGAATGGCTCTGGCAAAGGCTGCAGGCTGGGGTATTAACTTTCTGCCGGGCCGACGCTCAATTATGTCACGCACGTGATCGATCGCGTTTGAATGAGTCGCGGTGGCTTTAGTGGGAACTCTGTCATCGCAGCACAAGACCAGAGCAAGCCTTGCTCATCGTCAGAAACAGCGACCAACTCATCTTTATCATCGACCAACTTTACGACTACAAATGATTTGAGACGACTCGACATGCAATATCCAGTCAGCACCAGAACCGTCGTGTTCGTAGGAGTGCTAGCCATATTTCTACCTATCATATCACGCATCGTCTCTTCACCGTTGACTCTTCTGCTTATTTCACCTATACTCCTCTTGCTTTTGGCCCTTTCTTATTTACTCCTCAATATTTATTTAGCATGGTATCTGGACTCTCACAAGTCACCACAACCCAATTATCTTCATCAAGCAGCTCGTCCTTTCGCGTTTTCAACACCGGCAGCATGGCAAGCTGTTACAACCCGCTCTCAGTGGTTCCATAACACACCCAAGAATTTACCTCCACTTTATCCCAATTCTAACGAAATCTCCGATGCACTCAATGATATCGTTACCATGATTATTCGCGATTTCGTGTCAGCGTGGTATGACGCCATCTCGAGCTCCCCCGCCTTTCCAATTGCTGTCTCGGGAGTCCTAAATGCATCTATCAAACAAGTCATAGAGAGAGCAAGTGCAATAGATGCAACATCTCTCGTTGTAAAACGTATACTGCCTAAGGTTACAGCTCACATCGACCAATTTCGTCAATCCGAAGTTGCTCTGCGAGGGGCGGCGCTAGAACGTCAACTGACACAGTCCGAAGAGCTTGATCTCCTGCTGGCGAGCAGGTATGCCTCAAAGGGCGGAAAACTGCATCCCGCAGTAGCAAACCTGTCTACCACATTTACGCGCCAAACTGAAGAGGCACATATCCGCCAACTAATTGATCGCGCTCTTCCCCATATCCTCCCTCCCAAAGAACGGAATTCTAAAGCCTTAACTTTGGTGGTTCGAGAGATTGCAACTTGCTCAGTCCTCTACCCTGTCATGGATATGTTGGCGGATCCTGACTTCTGGAATAGGACAATTGATCAGGTGGTAAGTTCCATCATCCTTACTCGCTTACATGTGGAAGAATATGACTTGAAAAATGTTTCTAGGCAGGCGCAGCTATACACCAACAGTACGTTTCAGTAATAGTCCTTATTGTCGCTTCTTCACCTCATTCCATTTCTAGGCAACTCATCTCCAAGGTCCGAAATGTTCTGGAATCTCAACTACCACGAAGCCGAAGTCGCGCAGTCAACGCCTCAAGTTCGACTCCTGGACATACAGAGAAGATCACCATCCGCACCAATGTCCGGCAATTCGAGTCATTTTTACGCAGTATCAACCATTGTTCCTCGCTACTTGATGCTCGCCGTCTTAAAAACGATATTGTTGGAGAGATACGGAGGACCCGCCTGCTTCTAGGTTAGTACTTAAACTTTCATAAATACGCGAAACGTCTAAGCCTTGTATAGCCAATCATGAGAAAGAAGACTGGATCGATGGAGAAAAGACTGAAGATGTCGTTGCCTTTTTGGACCGTCTCTATACTGCAAAGAGAAAGGTCGAGGAACGGATTGTCGTCCTAGGAGGTGAAGATGACTCGGTAAGGTTGTTTTAGGTGCATGATGTCTTTATCTTTTACTGATAACCTGTAAAGCAAAAGCAGACCCCCATCCAGGAAGCGCCGAAGTCGGGGATCTCTCTTCGGGACATTCTGCGCAATCCGAATTCTCTTTCCTACTTCATGGAATTTATGGACCGTCGACATCGATCACTTCCCGTTCAATTTTGGCTAACAGTTGAATCTTTCAAAAATCCTCTTGAGTCTGTAGATTCAGACACTTCAGGTGAAGAGGAAGAAATCATCCAAGATCCAACTACCGCCATCACCGTCAAAGAAGACATATCAATGATCCACGAGCTTTAC
Organism: Panaeolus cyanescens; assembly: GCA_002938355.1. NCBI lineage: Eukaryota > Fungi > Basidiomycota > Agaricomycetes > Agaricales > Panaeolus > Panaeolus cyanescens. The sequence goes on from NHTK01001202.1 coordinate 65,881, forward strand.
TTTGCGACAGGAACCAACGGTGCCCTACCTTCGATTTCTAGGAAACACGTTGATGCCATCCGAGAATTCGTGCGAGACCCTGACCCCTCTCCGGCAGCACAGAAAAAAGTACGCCGAAGTGTGCTGTTGGCCCAACGGCAGATTGAAGGGGACATGGAACAAGACTTTGAGGAATTTGGGCGCTCCGAGCTGTGGTTTCGTGCCATTGGCGATGCTGCTTTTGAAACGGGTAAACCAGGAGATGACCCTTTCAAGGATAAGGATGTGCCTACTCAACCAACTGTCAAAGACCAACCTCCCAAATCGCCTATTCCTCCAGCGAAATATCCACTGTCTTCTGGACTACGGCCCCAGAGACCGGAGTATGGGCCTATGGGTATGAGTAGGACAACAAGCTCGACCTCGAATCGTTCAACGCAGTCTAAGATGTCCGGAACCCATATCCCCTCAAGTATCGAAGTTCTTATGTCCCCTGTCGAGGAGTCTTCCTCTGAGCCAACCAGGGCTCCTTTATTCGACGATCCCGAAGACGAGATGCAACGGGCAGAAGAGAAAAGGATGGAAGCCATCCACGCTGCCTTAACGGACATTATGGCTCTCGAACAGGAACAGCAGGAACAACAGGCTGATGACAGGTCCTTCTCAGACAGAAGCTCTGCACCACTTTTTGACTCTGTCAGGCTCAAAGATAGGTCCAGACGGCTTGGACTGCCTTTCGACGACCGGCCGTCTCCTGAGCCGGAGGACACGGAAGAGACCGAACATGAAGGATCCGTGGACGAACACAGCACATATCAACTAGCTGCTCCTGGTGATTTGCAACTGACATACGAGATCACTCGTCTTGCAGAGAACATTGCCAAACTGGAAGCTCAGGATGCCATGCTGGATACACTCATAAAAAAGGCAGAGCTGACAGGTGATGCTCAAGAACTTCGGCTTTTGAAGAAATCCAAGGCTTCGCTGATGAGAGAGCTACGGGAAGTTCAGTTCCAGAAACAACAATACGAGCAACAAGAATCTGCCAATCGTCTTATTTCTGATCGGACCAAAGTCACAATTGTGAATTCGACAGTGGCTGAGGAGGATGGAAAATCCGTTGTGCGGTATCTCGTGGAAGTCCAACAACTGGCGTTGGACGGAAGTGTCTCGTCTGGCTGGGTTGTGGCAAGACGATACAACGAGTTCCACAATATGCACAACAAGCTTAAGGAACGTTATATTCTTATCAGGAATCTGGACTTTCCAGGAAAGCGCCTCGTTGCATCTCTTTCGGGGAGCTTTTTGGATACACGTAGGCAAGCACTGGAAAAATATCTCCAGGTGTGTATCTGCCTTTCTGGTCATATGATAATCTTTAACAATTTATTATAGAGTGTCATAGCTATTCCCGTAGTCTGCGAAAGTCAAGAACTGCGCACGTTCCTATCCAGAGACTCGCCCTTCATGGCTGCTGTTCATCGCGATGCTGCAAATGTGAAGACCCCTGGCGCCTTTTCTGGTACCGACCTCGTCCGAAACGTATATCGTTCCGTGGCAGAAAGCATTGACGACATGTTTTTCGGGCCATCAATGTTGGATGTCATGATCCAACGACTAACGAGGCAAGCGGCAGAATTTGCTGGGATTGTTGGCTCTGGCGTCAATGATGAAGACCTGGTTGCGCAAGCGCTGAACGCGGCTGGCAAAGTTGACTCTGATGTAGCGTTCATGAAACTTTCCGGTGACCTGAAACCTCTTGAAGGCGAAACAAGTACTTCGACGTTTTCGGCGCCTATTTGCGATCTTATTTTGGCCGTTTTTGAGCTTCACAAGAAAAATAACTGGCTCAGAAGACAGGCTATCGTTATCATCTTGCAACAAGTTCTAGGAGGCACTATCGAACGGTGCGCATGCTTATGACGGAGTTTGAGGTATTTGATTACTAACTTTTCATTAGGAAAATTCGAGAATACGTGAAGAGTATGGTTAGCGAAAACCGGTTGATGTCTTACATCAATCTCTTCCGCGACAACCTGTGGCCCGGCGGAAAGCTCAGACCTGCAGGCGTCCCACGTACCCAGGACGAGAAGCTCAGGACAAGAGATGAAGCGAACAGAAAGCTGTCATCCCTTGTACCAGGTATGTTTATTTTCTGTCATGGGAGGTTGAATATTTCCTGAGCGATGTCGTCAGATTTGGCTGCCAATATGATTGGGAGGTCCAACGCACGCCGAGGTGCCCGTCGAATATTTGCAGTGCTGCAGAACCGGAGGCTGAACCAACATATCACATATACCATTATGGATGAGGTGAGTAGGCAGTTATCGACCCATGTCCGGGACTTAATAATGTTCAGGTCTTTGCCGCATTATTCCCGGAGACCGTCAATGAGGAACGGCCAGTCACGTAGTTTACGCTAACAATTTTGGTCAATGATATATACCTATAAACTAGTATAATCCTTAAAACTTTAATGTCATTAGCTTTTGGCTTCAATGTTGCTCGACTGGGGATTTGGTGTTGATGCGTTGGTGGCGGGGGCGGAAGTGGATGGCACCTCGCTCGTTGAGGAAACCTCTTCCTCCGTTTTTTGTTTTTTATGTTTTGCTCGTCTTTGCATAAGTGCATATTGAGCATTTGGATCGTCGTATCTAAATCAAATTATGTTTAATGCAATGTACGGGGCGAAGTAAAAAACACTCACATTTTGATCGTGTGCATGATAAACCCTCCAGAACCGGACATGGCCATCATGGGATGAGTCCTTCCAGGGAGAACTTGGTATCGCCGCAACCATGCCTCTGTCACACTCGGTGATAGGTATTCAGGATGTTGACGCAGCCTAGCTTGTAGGTCAACCACAATCTGCCAGAGGTGTTAGTTCATGTCACCAGATAGGCCGTTCGAATGTACCTGAGGGTATGGACTATGAACCACAACCGAAGACGACCCCGCTAAGTACGGGGAAAGCCGTTCGATGATAGAATAGGGCTCGTGCTCGCTAACGATAACTAAGCTGGGAGGAGGATGAATATCAGGTTTTCAGAGAAGAATATTCAGAACTTACGCATCGAATTCTCCGGAGAAAAGGTCGTCTCTCGTTTTTGAAAGCAAGTCTGAAATAGCCTTGCGCTTATTCAGGCGGTGTTTATGTCGTTCTGACTTTGCATCATCGTCTGGATATTCTGTGGGTGGCATAACTGACAACAACCGTGAGCCTCAGGCGCTTGAATTTTAGAGAATAAAATATACACACTTGGCGTATAATCTTCTTCAGCAGTAGCCCAGTTCAGTGTTTTCATGACGTCGGTAATCGGTGAAGGGAAGTTCATCTGAGCCAGGACAGGGTATGCAGGGGGCGAATCAATACTGCAGATGGTTATTAGAGTTCCTTCACCTAAGTAACAAGTTTTAGTGAGCATTGTGGCAAAGAAAAGGGACAAAACATATGTACCGCCCATTCTCTCTAGAATACCAGAGACGAGTAATCCCGATGCATCATCAACAGCAAGATATCTTCCACCAGGACGAATGCCAGCCAGATTGAGGACTTGTGATAAGGAGTCAATTCTTAAATCTCGCAAACGGTTCTGGTCCTTAGCAAACCAGTATTCGGAGACGTTAAACAGCGTAGGCTCAATGGTGGTGAATACTTTGGAGTATCTATGAACCCTTGAGGATGAAGAAGGTAGTGTAGACATTCGACACTTACTTGGCTTCCTTTCGCTTCTTGTACTTGTCCTTGCTGTACTCTGTTTTTAAAAAATAGTTGGCATGTTGCTCTATTTGCATTTTAATGATATCCTGTGTCGCAGATACCGGATTAAAAGGTTACAAGGGCAAGATTGGACTGGGACTTACTGATGCATGAGCTCCTGATCGCTTGAGTGTCTGAATCTCATCGACAGTCAGAGGTTGTACAAATGTTCCGTCATTAATCAGCTCGTTGGTTGCTTCGGTGTCCTCTGTTCTTTCCTGTCAAACTTCTTGAAGGATTGCTACTTGAACTCCTCTGACCCACCGACTTCATCCAAGGTTCGTGGTGGAAGTTGAGTCAACTTTTTCTTGCCGTCAATCTCATACGTCAATCCGTATGGCTGGCCGACAAGTTCATCGGAATGGAATGAACCATACTTTCCAAGAGAGACTGTGCTAAATGATTTTGAATTGAGATGAACGTCGTCGTTGAGTATGAAAAGATGACCAACGAATTTTTCGTAATTTTGACGCTCTTTATTTCGCCATTTGGTAGTCGTACAAGAACAAGATCGTTGACCTGAATTCCTGGATCCCTGGCCTTTTGTGCGCTTTTTGTGAGTTTAAAAGTACTCATAGTGGTAGGTTTTTGAAAAGAGGCAGATCAAATTTAGATTCAACCACGGTCCTCTTCTTAGAACGCGATCACGACCTCTGTCATCGCCATCATCATGCATCGATTCACTCTTTCTCCTCGAACTAGCTGGCATGGACCAACAACTCAACGAAATACTCAGGAAACTAAAAGGCGATAAAGAACCAGCATTATTACCAGATGAAATCAACAATCTAGTCGGCGCATTCTTATCTACAAGGGAGGATATTACAGCACTCCGTCCCAGAGCCTATGTCTGTCTTTCAGCGTTATGTCAGGCTTTCCGAAATTCCAACAAATCGAATGCAGATGCTGCAACGCGTTCAATCGCAAACATCTTCCAGTCCAAATTGAACGATTTGTTGTCGGAGACAATGGAACAGCCCCTCCTGAATGGCCTGGATTTCCTGACAGCCCTGTTCCAAGTGGATTCGTCTGCTGCTACTGTGATCTTTTCCGGAGAAGGCGTCGTTGAGAATGTAATGGATACAATCGACCTCACTCCATCACAGAACCTTTGCCATGCCATTGCGCGTCTGCTAGGCCAGGCAGCCGGGTACAACGCTTGTCGGGCAACGTTCACTCCTCAAATCACCCGCTGGCTCGAACTCAACTCCCAGAGAGAAGACGACGTCGTGCTCCGAGGGTCTAGTACGCTCGCTCTTGTCAAACTTTCTAAAGGATCGGCTAGTCAGGGTACGGCAGGTGGCGAGCCCGAGCCCGTTGTACATGAACAGGACATCCAACATCTCACAGATGTCACCATTGGGATACTCTCCTCCTCCGACAAAGCCCCAAATGCGGTTGATGCTATAGAAGGGCTCGCGTATCTGAGCACAGATCCTGTGGTCAAGGAGCGGGTTGCAAATAACCAAACGTTGCTCAGGACACTTTTCTCTCTCGTTCCCAAGCAAAAACCTTCCGTGCCAGACGCAACCAACTCAACCACAATATACGGTGTTGTCACTGTCATACAAAACATCGTTGCATTCAAACCACACCTTACAGAGGAGCAGAAACATATCGAGAAGCTAAAACAAATGAGCAAGGCTGGTACCAAGTCTTCTCAAACGGCTTCAGGTTCATCGACGCTTGATGATGACGCCCATGTCAAATCGAGGATCCGAAAGGTTCTTGAAGCGGGCGTTCTTCCTATCTTCCCAAGAGCAATGGTCTCTGCGGATTCATCCGGTATCAGGATCGCAGTTGGCAGTTGTCTGCTTAGCATCGTAGAAGAAAAAGAGAATCGAGGAAAGGTGTTGCAAGCGGGTGGCGCAAAAGTCTTGCAAGGCATCCTTAAAACCGCCGTTTCTAACATCCAACCCAAGGGTGACCTAGACCCACAATACCTCCCTTCAGTACAGGCCTTGGCGAAACTTGCCATTACCGCCTCTCCAGTTCAAGTCTTTGGACCAGATGTCGGCGCGATGTACGACATGATACGCCCCTTTTCAATCCTTTTACAGCATCCCTCATCCAATTTACTCCAACGGTTTGAGGCTATCATGGCACTCACCAATCTCTCATCCCATAGCGCCGAACTTGCATCAAGAGTAGTAAAGGCTGATGGCCTGGTTCATAAAATCGAAACGCTTATGCTCGAGGATCACGTCCTTGTTCGACGTGCCGCCACTGAGCTGGTCTGTAATCTCATCGCAGGATCCGACACATTTTTTGAATCCTATGGAGATGGTTCCCCTCGTGCAACATCCAAACTTCACATACTGCTCGCTCTATCTGACGTGGATGATCTCCCTACCAGGCTTGCAGCTTCAGGCGCAATAGCTACTTTGACGACCTTGCCATCAGCTTGTCATTCGCTCATTGACCTCCAGCTGGATCGCCATAAAATGTTCACCATACTCGCTCAAATGATTGCACCACCCCAACAAGAAGGAAGCAACACGCCTCCAGAGCCAAATTCAGGTCTTGTTCAGAGAGCTGTTTTCTGTGTGGACAATATATTCAAGCATGTCCCTTCTGAAAAGAAGACGCAGGTGATCAAGGAGGCAAATGACAGTCAGTTGCTTCAAGCTCTGACAACGCTGGTAAAAAATGGCAATTCAGCTGGGGCCAATCCCCAAATTATCGCACAGGCTGTAAACACTTTAAAGACATTTTTTGTATCGTAGATTTATGAGTAGATAAAGTGTAGAAATCAATATTTGTTGTGGGTGATACTGTGACAAACTTTGAACCTGTTTGCGCATCTCGTTAAAGCAACACCCTTGCTCGAAACATCCATGACTTGACCTATGCAGAATGCAGACAACCAACCCAGAACATGAGGGAGAAGGAGTAGAAATCGATCCTATTTGGACCACCAGTCGCACTGCTCGACAAATTTATGCTCTGGGTGAAGTCGACAAGGTAGAACGCCATTATCATTGTCTTGAAACGACGCTCATAGCAATCCAAGGACATCACTCGTCTTCTAACACTAGCAGCATCCTCAATCTCCCTCCTAACGCTACCACAGACCGATTCTCCAACTGATAATCTCCCCCAAGGAGAAGAGAGATCAGAACAATTCGTGCTTGAAGTAAGCGAATACTTTGAACGACTTGACGTACGCATTTTCTTCGTCTTCTCTTCATTGCAAAACGTACAAGTTACGAATCATTGTCTCCCTATTACAGGCTATTCAAGTCGCGTTACGCTCATCTCTGGCTCATATACGCCACTCGAGAATTGCACCTTCAGCCATCAACGCTCCCAATCCAGGGTTTATACCACCTTCGTTGGGCGTCGGTCTTCCGTCCGATGGGAGTACTAGGAAGAACCGTGGGTTGCAAGAAGAACGAACAGAGAGAGATGCTTGGAAAGGAATCTTGGAGGCCTTGACACGTCTTAGGGATAGCAGACGGGAATCCACGGAGAATACAGACGTCGAGATGAAGGTTGCAACTGAACCACAATAACTGGAATCCAAATGTCCAAGATGTGGATCACAGTTTTCCGATTCCCTTTTCTCTCCTTCTTCGCATTTTTTTCCATCTTATTGGGTAGATGCTAGAGGGCTTGATAAAACCGTGTAGTGTATTAATTAGCATTTGCAAGTGGTCATATTGTCCATCATATCGTGTCAGTCACCGACTTGAGCGCCTCTTCTGCATTGCGCAGCTCCTCATCCTCATTCAATCCAGCCTTCTTCGCGTTCTCCTATACAAAAAGTTAATAATACAACAACATCTTTATTACAATTGAATGACTCACAATGAGAGTTCTCAGATCCTCAATAGCAGCCTCCAAACGAGACGCAGTGTCATGGATCATCTTCTCAGACTCCTGCTTCATCCTCGTCTACATCCATTAGCCCATTGTATCAGTTATAAACTTTTTATCAATAACGGCATATTCGCATCTCCGAACTGACCGTATTCTTAACATCCCATTCGTCTTCTGGATGACCGTCTTTAATCAGTTGATCGCGCTTCTCCTCGAGCTGCGCTACCTCTTTGCGATATACGCCAACTTCTTTACCGAGTCTGATAACAAGGTCGTTAATATGAGATCGATATAATCCAAGGTCATCTCTCACCTATTAGCGACTCCTGTCTTGATCTTGAGTTGTCTGCGCAATGCTATCGCGTCGGACATGATGTCAGGAGTTGACCAAGTTGAATAAACTCGGACTAAAGCAACTTTATTTATGCGACCAGATCATCAAAGAGTCATCCTCACCGGCTCCTCAACTCGAGTCAGACTCGAATGTCAAACGTGTGTATGGGGGTTAGAAGGTGTCATTGCATCGTAAGATAACACATGGAAATCGTACTACAACGTTAACAGTGTAGAAAGCAATCTCGGATTGTGAGCACGTAAAAATGGGGGACGTGAATGAATATCATGATATGGGATTTACTAGTGTTAAATGAAGACGAATCAACCGTGTTCTCAGTGCAAGCACATGACAGGAACACGGATACGATGGAGAAAGTCGAAAGCAGCGAAAATAACATGAGTAACAAGTAATAAATCGACTACATAATAGAGGCGTTAAATGGGCATGATACGATCGATGTACAGGACCTGCATCCATTGACTGGCGCATAACAGTTACATCACCACCTCGACTCCGTAAAACGACAACAAGCCAGATCCGACCCGAGCTGGCGGGAAGGTCGACGAGTGAGGGTTGTAGGATGAGGAAGGGCGTCCAGCCCTTCAGCAGGAATCGCACAAACTCTGGACAAATGCCGGTGAAAGGGTGAAATAGCGGAAAGTAGAGGCATGCCTAACGTTGCGAGAACCCAGACCATAGCCGCAAGCACGAATTCAGCGGCTCACTCAGTCGGGCGACGGAACTAGCCGTGGCCACTGTGGAGGAGGCGAAAACGAAGCAAGAGACGAGGACCGAGCACCCGCGCGATCAAGCAGTGCACTGGAGAGATGATAGAATGTCCGGCGTTGACAAAGGGTGATTGACGCGTGCTGGGGATGATGTTGATAGCGAAGGATGAAATCGATATATATAGAAAATATCTGCCTCCCTCTGGCGCACTCCAATAGCCGACCGTTCGTTGCAGACCCATGTGCTGCTTCGAATCCATCGTGCACGACACATCCAAACCTGGGGACATGGCGGAGCGATGCAGTCGGGGAAAAAGGAGGATCGACGTAAAACAGGAAAGAGGCAGGCGGAAATGTGAGGGGATAGCGCGGTGATTGCCACAGGTGTTGATCAGACGTCCATGACAAGGTGAAGGTGGGTGGGGTACTCGGAGAGAAGGAGGATGATACAGAGATAATGTCACAAAGTTAATAAAAAAGATAAGGCGGATACAATGGCGTCGAGAGGGGATGATCAAGAAATGAGCGAGCTTGCATGTGGGAGGCGTTGTTGAAAGCCCACAGCGCCCGTGTATCTGCTAGTCCTTGAGCGATATGAGGGACGAATGATGCCGATGTGTTGGCTACGGTGCGAGGCACGTAACCACAATAAAGTGGTCGTCGCCTCAAGCGATGTAGACAGGGATGTAAGGGACCGGGACGGTAAGCGGACGATACGACGGTTAAAAAAAAGACGGAAAACAAGATAGCGCCTCAGCCAGGCGAAACATGCACTCACACACTCTCAAGGAGGGTGGAGATGTTACGTCTCAAGCTCTGAGCTGGGTCTTGTGTGGGTGTCGTGTCCAGATATACCGTACAACCATGTTGTCCGGATGTCCTGTCATCGTCGTCGGATTCCTCAAAGCTCCACATGGTGAACGCTACCGAGCTCATCAATGACCACGGGCCAAAGATGGTGGTAGACATCCAATGATGCGTGCAGCGCGGCTGCAAAGAATGGTGTGTAGCAGAAGGTCGGAGTGGGTGAGGCCTGCAAGCAGACTTGACCGTTTCCGAATCGACGAAGAAGAAGTGATACAAAAAAAAAAAACAACAAACAAAAAAATGCAATGCGTGATGGAAAGGGCGTTAATGATGATGCGATAGATAGAATGTGTGGGTCCGTTCATAAATCAAATGCAGTTTGAATGGGGTCGTTACCTGACCTGGCAGGTTTTCAGCTCGTGTGCAACCGTCTGACGAATGTTTTGAAGGCGATGGTGGGGCTCAGGAAAAGATCACGAGGTTTTCTGAGATTTCGAACGTCATGACGGGTCCTTTGATTGCGCGAGGCAATCAATTTGAGAAGGACTGAGGGGCAAGAGCTGCACCAGCACGGTTCAGCATGAGCGCCTCGTTGACGTTGCGAAGTCTGTGAACTTCATGATCGGCTGATTTGAGCCTGACCTCCAATTGCTCCTTGACAGCCTCGAGGTACTTGATGTGGCTGGTGGCTATAGAGAAGTTAAAGTTAGCAAAAGGTGTCAAAAAAGATTGAGATAATGAATATACAAACCTCGGTCAAGGAGGGAGACCTTGCTGGCCTTCTGGTTCGAAGCAGGGAGGGTTTCCTTGAGGCGGGCATACCCTTCCCTGAGCTCGTCACGTCTTCGCTGCTCAGACTCGATGCGCTGTTTGCGGACAGTTTCGCGGCGACTGTGTTGAAATCGGTTTAGACAGGTGTATTACCAAAAAAGGAAAAGATAGAATACTCACGAGTCCTTTGAAGCAGGATCTGCTGATGGTTCTGGCTCCTGAGCCACGACTTCTTCCTCATCTTGATCCAAATCCTCGTCATCCTCAGCTTTGCTAGCACGACGCTTCTGAGCGGCGACAACGGCACGGGTGGGGCGGTTGACGGCGGTCATGGGGTTGAAGCGGTGCTGTGAGCGTGGGACCGATGCGTAGAGGGGAGCAGGGGGTGAACGAGACCCGCTTGAACGACTGATACGGCCCGAGTTGATGCTCTCTGGAGTCTCCGCGCTCAAGTGGTAAGTAAGCGTAGCTGGGCTAACGCTACCACCCTCAGGAGGGCTGTATGGGCGTGGTGGAGATGGAGCACCAAAGCTGGGGGATGAGTAGGTGTAGTTGTCCATGGTGCTGAGGGGACCGCCAAAGTCTAATGAGCCTGTCGAA
>NHTK01001206.1:0-10805 GCA_002938355.1 Panaeolus cyanescens
ACCTCCACACTTGTGTGGGGGTTCCACTTGTGCAGGTGGTGGAAACCTGGTTCCACTCAGGTTCCTCCCTCGTCGTTCCACTGGCGTTCCACCCTCAAAGGGTGGAAACCGGAAGTTCCATTCTCACCCAGTGGAACTTCCGGACTGGCTGGGTTTACAGTGCCAGGCTGACGTTGTCACTGGGGACAACATGAGGTCTATACGCTTGTGTTCTGGACCTGTGAGAGAGAAGCAGTCGACTGCTTTGTCCACAATGCATTTCGCAGGTGAGTTTAGATGTGAGTTGGGATGTTGGACAATTGGCGCTGATTTTGTACGGCTAGAATCTGACGCGTCGACGAATATGGATTTGGATGAGCCCGCTGCGGTTTAAATTTTAGATGTAGTAAAAAAGGTATATGGGGCACATATACTGGTCGATTGATAGAAGCACAGTACTTACTATGAATGAGGCTTATTTATTAATTATATTATCGTAATTTCCCTGTCTCTGTTCCTAGTGCATAGTCTAAGATGTACCATTCCAACGGAATAACTTCTACTGATAGTTTTGGATATGGGCACATTCAGGTTGTATGATTTAATGGAGGGTAGAGGGAAGTATGCTGGAGCAAAGGCTCGAGACGATAATTATAACTCATTGATGCAAAGAGCCCCTATTTTGGTTCATCATCTAATCTTACTGCTCTCACGGTTGACATGAACCTCCGCGCACAGACTATCAACAGACTTTGTTCCCAACCACCATCATCTCCAACATCGCTCACATCCCCCTCCCCTCTTCATCACAGCTCTCTGCCGCCTTAACTCGTTTATACGAACTATGCTCTGACGACTTTATTCTGCTTCTGCTATGACTCGGATCTCAAAAATGGCACAAAGCTTTCGGACAAAGTCCTGGACATTGGGCTGGATATCAGGATATTGCCATCTGCGTTCTATGAAGGATTCATATTCAGATGGATAATGTGGTGCTGGTCGCTCTGCTGGAATATGATTGGGATGTTATGGGGCGCTTTGTGCGAGACGCAATGGGAAACACCGCCCGTTTTGCCCTGCTATGACATCAAGGGGACGCGACGATGTTTGTGGCGATGTCTTTTTTCCCTTTTACTTGTCAAACTCGACATGACTCTGTACCTGCTTTTCTCGTTCCTTTATCACCTCTCCCTTCGTTGCATTTACAAGAGCAATTGACAGTGCAGTCATTCCTGCATGTTGATCTATTTTGCGGTCCTGCACTCTCCTGGCCTCACGAAATATAGAAATATATGCTCCGCGCGCTCCCTGGCATTCTGCTCTTTACTACAACGAGAGATGGTTTTCTCCATTGTTCATCGCACACTTTGCATTTCCCCTCCACCTCATCTCACTCTACACGCGCTTGATCATTCATCACATGTTTCGTTCTTCCTTTTTATCTTAATCATGGTCGCCAAGGGTGAGAGCGGCGCTTAGGATGGATACTTCTGCATGTGGTTTGTGTGTCTTGCCATCGAGCAACCCGCACATCTGGTTACCGCGTCCAGTAAACATATGCAGTATTCGGTCATCCAAATCATCGCTCTCTAGCTTGACCTCGACGACAGGCACATATCACTCATGATCTTTGTGCTTCGTTCATGAGGAGAGAGCCCGACTTTCGCGTTTGGTCTTTGTTTATGCCCATCGTTTGGTTGTGATCTTTTCACAAGAGCATCGGACAGTGTCAATCCTCCTGCATATTAACGATATGGTCTGTGGTCCTTATATCCACATTTCTACATCCATGAATATATGCTACCAAACTGGAACGCTGGTCTATGCTCTTTGACACGACTCCAGGCTCGGGCGTTTTTTCCCGTCTTTTACGCTTTTGCGCTTGTCTTCTTCCCGTGATGCTCATCTCATCCTCGTTCCGTATTCTGATACATGGACGCGTCTAAAGGACACCCGCGTTTCATCAGCACTCCGTGCACATGCACAGCCCGCTCGATTTTCACGCTCCCCTCTTGTTCCTCTTCTCACTCACATCGCATATTGGGTCGCTAATAACCAGAGCGATGGCGCGCATGGCCATTCCTGCATCAAGTCCGTGCGTTTTGCTATCCCGCAATCCTCACCTCTTCATTCGCACCTCTGAAAAGCGGATCCAAGACACTTGTGCAGTGAGGCTAATGTCTAGGCATTCCGTCGCTCTTGGTCACTACATCGGCGATACCTTACCCTAGCCTGAGTGGGCTTTCTCTGGACCCTTTTTATTTTTTCTTCATGATCTTTTGGTCGACGGCGATAGCGCTTGGGCTGGGTGTCTGTTTTCACGCGCGCGCCCGTCTAGAATCTCGCAATTCATCTATACAAACGAGTATCTAACGCCCTGGTGCTCTCTTTCTGTTGGGACCGGGTGGAGCAAAGGTTGGGAAGAAGGAGACTTAAACGTTGATGGTACGATGTATTGAATTGTTACTTTTTACTTTCGCACAGACGACTAATGCTGCAACTAGATTCAGGTTGATTCTACACCGACGTCTGCATTTCATCCGCATCCAAAGAGTTTCTACATCATGACATAATCTTATCGTATCCGATCTCACTGACATCACACACGTCATCACCACTCTTTGCTTCCACCACCATCATCCCTAGCGATGCTCACATCCGCTGATCCCCTCGTCCCAGCTTTCTTGTATTATTGCACAGTTACAGTATAGTGCCGGTCCTTGGGACAACATTATTGTAGTGTCAATAACTCTGTCCCTCTATAAATTTTACTGAAATAAAATATATACACGTAAAGACATTACCTACAACTACTTAATGTCCAAAAATTATAGGTGGTTTCTAAGCTAGAAATATTATGAATTGAGGAAATATATTTGAGATGAAATGGTCACATTCACCGTCCTTGGGACAGTGTGACAAACGTCCACAGCACTGATATTGGCCCACCATCTTCGGTTCACACGCCGTCACGTTCATCATCGTCCTTCTTTGGAGCCCATCAATCCCAAATAACTGGTGTCACACCAGCCTTTGTTTCATGGTTTGCGGACTCATTTTTGCACCGAATTTTGTTATTTTAAATTCTTTAGAAAGCCATGCATCGTAGCTACGGGATCATATAAAATTTAACTGAAAATTGGACCCCAACATAGTGCAGCACAGGGTGGACATTTATGGGGTTGCCAAAAGTCATCAATTTCCAGGAAAGATTTCGATGTTGTGGTACATGCTGCAGCTCAATATCTACAAAAATCAAAATATAAATAGATACTATTAATTCAAATGAGTATGCGAAATTTCAAGCGGAGTGAGCCCAAATTGCGGCCAGTATTTATGTTTGTCCCAGGGAACATGTCTGTCCCAAGGACCGGCACTATACTGTATATGCGCTGTGTCCTGAACTTCATTTCGCCCTCGCCCTTCTGCCTCAGGCTTAACGTTGATCACGGACCCATTATACAAACTCTGTCAATCTTGATATGCGCTCATCTGATTTGCTGTTGGTTCTTTGGCTGGAATGTGGGTGGGATATTATGGAGGATGTCTGGAGGAGGCATTGGGGACGATGCTCATAGAATGGAATTTTCTGCTCTTTCGCTTGAGGGGCTTGCAGATGATTATCTCTCTCCTTTCACAGGAGCATTTGATGCTGCGGTTATTCCAGCAGGTTGATGTGCTTTGTCCTATTTTCAGCCGTTCCCATCTCAAAGCTCTTTTTATCGTTTTCGTATTGCCTCGTTCTGAAGCGCTGCGGTGACTCATGTTCAATGAGCACTCTATGATCTCCCTTCCACCCTCTCACCGCGCGCTTGGTCACAATGACAACCGCCAAAGTCGTCCCACTTTCCCTTCCTTTTTGTTCCTCGCTTCGTGTCTTCGTGTTTGTTGTCGATAAGTCGAGAGCAATGGCTTGGTTAGTTTTCTGCATACAGTCCACGTCGTTCGTTGAACAATCCGCGTACCTGGACAATACCTCCAAGAGCTGCATGCATCTTGGCGAACCAATAACATTGCTCTCGTTCTTGACCTCAACCATGTTAGGGTACACTCGCGAGCGTTTCATTTTTCGCACTTATGTGTCATCTATGCTGGTGCATGGAGAGAGCGCTCATGGTTGATGTCCGAATCACGAATGGTTTTTTGGCGCACATTGGGTTAACTGCGATGTTTCAACATTTTTGAAAGTGATGGCTGAATGAGCTTCATGAAGGGATCGACGAAAGCGATCACGAACGTAACTGAATCTTTTCCCATAACATTTCGGGTATGTACATCCTCCATGGTGGTGACTTGCTTGTCATGTTCTCGTACAAGCCCCAGCCTCAAACGGCGGCTTCGAGTTTGTGCGACGAAAGCCAATTTTGCACAATGACCCGATATCTTGCCGAAACTCGGTCACTGGCACTATTTCAATACATAGGAGCACAAGATGCACTGTCGACTCTCAATCAACGACTTATTATAGCTATCACAAAATACATTGCTACCAGCATCATCACACCTTTGAGCTTCCTGCTTAATAACGTCCTGTAGGTACCCGGTAAGATATTAGAGAAAACCATAAAGGGCACACATGTTCCATCATCTTCCTTTGATGCATTCTGCGAACAATGCATAAATTAAAACTTAATGTATTGCCAATTCGCTGTATAAAACTCGCTCGCAACTACGTTTCAGCTCTACTTTATATACTACCCATCACCAGTCATCACCTTTGGTATCCCCTGACGATTTTTTGCTACCACCGACAAGATGCCACTTCCTACCAATTTGGACGTGGAATTCCGACCTTCCTCAACCTTGCCAAATGAGCAGCCAGCAATTATAGATCTTTGCCGTAGGGTTTGGGTTCATCCAGCTTTCAAATCATCAAAAACGGTATCTGTATATCAGTGCGTCTACCCCTTACCAGTCCAATACATCCTATGATAATACGCATAAATCATGATATCTAACTTGTTACTTTATTCATATTTGGTGCTTAGCTGCAAGAAGCTTATGCGAAACCCAACCTGGTGGCACACCAACGCTCATGACAGGCGCGAACACATTACGGTTAGATTTAACCTCAGAACCGAAAGAGCCCACATTTACCGCGACGGCACATTCACTGTTAACCCTCGGCGCCCAGCGAAGGGCCCTATGGTCCTCAAGAGTGGAGGAGACGAGGATTACGATACCGTTTCTGAGCTTTCGGGAGAGGAACACGATGGTGATGAGTGAGAAGAAATATACAATAACAAATTTTGTCCAATCGATTGGTCACGTGTAATAGTAGATAGTCACAAGTTAGAATGTTGGAGAATTTAAATATTTTGAGTTTCCTCACTTTCAAGAGCTTGAAGCTGGACTTGCTTGATTCCAATGAAGTGTTTTCACTGAGTAAGTGGATTGCTAATACCAGGAGCTTTTCCTTGAATAATCGCACATCTTCAATATATCTTTGGTAATAGTCTAAATCGTTTGATGATGCCGATTGTTCACCTCACTGTCCGAGATAATGTATTTGATTTGAAGCATTGAAAGAGCTACTGTATATGCCAAATATACGATGACTCAAGGTCCCAACGGCGCATACAGAGGTAAGCCTATACGTTTGAGCACAGGCACCATTCAAAGAGCCCCTATTTCTGTCGGTTTGTCTAATCTTATCGCGTTTCTCTGTATTGGGGGACATATAGTGCGCTGGTTTCGAAAATTGCTCTACCATATATGTGCTTCACGAGGGAATTATTGACCATCTGCTCCGTCGATAAGCATGTGTTGCAATTGTTTAAGCAATTTATCACAGCATTTCGCCTAAGCGTTTGAATTGAACTGCTAAGTATCCGAGTCGCAAGTTAGCTATACCAATAGACAATTCCTCACTATCTCATCATCACGATTCCTCAGAACTCGAAGACAAAATCAGGTTTCAGTCTCAATATATTTTCTTTACTAAGTACCTCGCTTGTACGATCACTCCAAATTCGACTCTCGACTCTTTACACCCAATGCCCATCGCGCTACATGTCCCTTTCATCACCTCTGTAGACCTCATCGATTCACAATTCAAGCACGCTGCTGCTGCACGCCTCCTCACTTATGACGCCTCGTGCTCACAGTAGCGTTGGTGACGGAAAAAGGGGTGATACGTACATACCTAGCTTACTGGTTAAACGCAGAGATGTATATGATTGTTACACGGAATATATTACCTGGGGATCTAATGAGCCTCGAATCGGCTCTGTATGCCTTGTGTTTATGGTACTCATTAAGGGTTTCAAAATTAAATGTTGAAATTTAAAGAGAAATCACTACCGTGACCAAGGTGAATGATAAGATAACAAATTGTACAGACAGATGTGTGGTAGTGGTGAACTACCGAATCACATTCTGGGTTCTGTAGGTAATAAGTTAGTACGACCAGACAAATGGAATATAAGTATACAAGTCAAGGAAGAAAAGAATTGGGTGATATACAAGAATAATTTGAATTCAAAACGTCACATAACCATAAGTTATAACCACCCATCATCAAGGATCGTCCAACAAGGCCTTCTTTAGATCCCGATGTCGTTGTATCCGACTTGAACCCAACATCATATCAACATATTTCTCCTTAGCTGCACGAGAGAAGATGTCTATCAACGTTTATATCGAGTATGATTCAAACGCGAACCAGAGCGTGAACGGGAACATGAACCGTATGGACCAGTGCTCAAAGTTGAGGGAACCGCAGTGGTAGTTCCCTAAAGCATGTCCGAGTCCTCGTCTTGTGAGGACACGGGCGTTGAAAGCAGTGGGCAGTAAAATGCGCCCTGACGGCCAAGCGGAACAGGGGAACGGGAGGGTAATGACGAGTATCTAGTGCCTTGGTGCTTTCCGCTTGTTGGGATCAGATGGAGGAATGGGAAGGATATATGAGAGTGCGACCGCCGTGGACCCGGCTCAAGATCCGAGACTTGAACGTCGATGGTACGATGCTTTGAGTTTTTAAATTTTAATATTTAATGTTTACTTTTGNAATGACGAGTATCTAGTGCCTTGGTGCTTTCCGCTTGTTGGGATCAGATGGAGGAATGGGAAGGATATATGAGAGTGCGACCGCCGTGGACCCGGCTCAAGATCCGAGACTTGAACGTCGATGGTACGATGCTTTGAGTTTTTAAATTTTAATATTTAATGTTTACTTTTGCAGAGACGACTAACCCTAAAACTAGATTCAGGTCGATTCTACGCCGATGCCCGCGTTTCATTCGCGTTTTTCTGCAAAGTGCCCCTATTTCCTTCGTCCATCTAATCTTATCGTCGGAACGCTCTCACGGTCGACATCAAACTCGCACAGACCATCAACACTCCTTCCTTCCAACCACCATCAACCCTCGCATCGCTCACGCCCTCGACCCCGCTTTCTGATATTCTGGTACACCTAAATGCGCTTCCTCTTGAGATATGTTCTGTCTTCATCCATCTGCCTTGACGTTAGCTTCATACAATCACGGCGCCTTCGTCAATCTTCACATATGCTGGTATAATTTGATCCTTGGTTCTTTTGCTGGAATGTGGGTGGGTTGTTATGGGGGATGTCTGGAGGAGGCAATGGAGACGGATGAGCTTTTCTGCTATTTCACTTGAGGCGCTTGCGGATGACCATCCGTCTCTTTCACAGGAGCATTTGGTGTTGCGGTTATTTCTGCATGGCAACTCTTCTGTCAACCACATCTATGAAATAGTGCATTAGGCGTGTCATCCCATTGCTCTTTGTGTTTCCACAACGCAAAGGTTGGGTGTTTTTTTTCTGTTTTACTTTGTTCTCTGTCCAGCGGTTCCCCTCTCAAAACGCTTTCTTTTTGTCGTATCGTCTTTTTCTGAAGCGCCGCGGTTGCTTTGGTTTGATGAGCACTCTATGACCTCCCTTCCACCCTTCCACCGCGCGCTTGGTCACAATGACAACCATCGAAGTCGTCCCACTTTCCCTTCCATTTTGTTCCTCACTTCGTGTCTTGGTGTTTGTTGTCGATAATGACGAGAGCAATGGCTTGGTTAGTTGTCTGCATACAGCTCGCGCCCTTGTGTTTGAACAATCCGCGTATCTGGACAATACATCCAAGAGATGTATGCATCTTGGCGAACCAATAACATTGCTCTCTCTCTTTACCCCAACAACGTCCACACTACACTCGCGAGCGTTTCATTTTTTCTGCTTTTTGGGTACATGTCATCTATGCTAGGGCATGGAGGGAGCGTTCAATGTTCATGGTTGATGTTCATCCGTCTCCTTTCACAGGAGCATTTGACGCTCTAGTTATTCCTGCATGCCATTGTGTTTTGTTATACAATGCATCTGTCCAGTGCATCTACAAAACGGTGTACTAGGCATGTCATTCCGTTGCTCTTCATGTTTACCACGACGAAAGGACCAGATTTCCCCTATGAACTCCCGTCCATCCTCTTACCGCGCGCTTGGTCACAATGACGACCGTCCCACTTTCCCTTCCCTTCCCTTCCCTCTCTTCCCCGCTTGGTGTACCGTTGTTGATATCGACGAGAGCAATGGCCTGGTTGGACGTCTGCATACATTTTGCGCCCTTGTTTGTTGAACAATCCGCTCTGGACAATACATACGTCCGGGAAGTGTATGCATCCTAGTGGACCAGTAGCTTTGCTCTCGCTCTTTACTATACCAACGCCCACACGAGCGTTTCCTTTCCCTCAATTTCACGTTCGTTATGTCCAGTTGATGTCCGAATCATGTATGGTTTTTGGGCGCACGTTGGATTAGCGATTTGGTGTTGCTGCTAATGCTCGTCGCACAATTAGAATTTCTGTACTGGTGGCAACATAGAGAAGCACGCGACAATGTCACATAGCCCCGAGAAAGGAACCCACAAGAGTTGCTGATGACGAGCATACCTGAACCGTTTAATTTCCTATACCATTTCAGGGAGGCATTCGGACTTTTCACACTCGCTGTTATTGATAGAACGTTTATTGTACACCGTCCTGAACCTACTGTGACCACAAAGTTTCTTATACCCGTCGGGATCCTCGTATCATTTGAATCACTCGGGAATGATATATACAGAATTCAACAAAAAATAGAAATAACATGAAAAGCGATTTCATTATACAGTTGGGAGATTGAATAGGACAAAGCTACGAGCCAATTATGACTATGGATCTCCGTCTTCAGCCTGCCATCGACACCAGAGCACGTTGATGTGCATAGCTCCACGCGGGTCTCATTCAGAGTGGCGGAGCGGTCGTTATCCCATGAACACGCCTGCCTGGCGCAGCTGCGCGAAGAAGCATGCAGCAGGATCTTATTCGCAATGTTGAGGAGTCTTGGTCGTGGGGCAACGAGTTGCGATGCGTGGGGTGTGAATTAGTCGTCGACTCGGTGTACTGTGATCAGCGTGCGGATAAGGTGCTGGATTCATGAGCCATGGGGATAGAGGGTATAGCCTCATCTGCTGTGGTGTGTGACTTGAGAGGTGAAGTGGGATGAGCACGGTGATGGTGATGATGATGATCGCGCTGAGAGTGAGGATAAATTGAATCGTGATGAATGCGGGCGACCATGTTGACGACGTTGTATGAGGATAGAAATCAACGTTGGTGTACTATTTATACGTGTCAAGACCTTGATCGAACCTTTAGCGTGCAAGATGGACCGGAGCGCCATCATGGTCTGAGCAAATTTATCTATTGTTAATATGTTAATGTTAATATTGTCACTCTTTTTGTTGACCTTCACTGTCTCAGCGATTCTTCATACCTTTTTGTCCACCACATGTGCATTGACCATCCCTTGATGGTCAGTCGTAATGGGCTGAATAGTCAGGCGCGCATCCCACGGTCGTCGGTTGGGCGTTTGTCTGTTACTTCACAAAAAAATCTGTTTGAATATAACCGTCACTATTCCACCAGGCATCCAGATCAGTCGTGGGATGATCAAGTATTGATCATTAAGGGGCAAGTTAGGGGCTCTGGCCCTCCAAGGGCCAGCCTATAGTTCTTGGAATTTACGTTATGATAGAAAAGTGGGCCTGAATGTGGAATCCCAGACTGACAGCTCGATGTTATCATTTGATCCTCTAAAGCCTAACAGTTGTCCGATCGCCCTCTTGTCATTCAAGCACACTCCTCACTTGTGACGCCTCGTACTCACAGATCGAGAACTTGTATACGTAGCTACCTTACTGGTGAAGCGCAGAGATTTATAGTTACACGCAATAGATTGAACCTGGGGATCTAATGATCCTCGAATCGGCTACGTATACGTTATGTTTATGGTACTCATTAAGCTTAAGGGTTTCAAAATTAAATGTTCAAATTTGAAGAGAAATCACTAGATAAGATAACAAATTCCACAGACAGATGTGAGGTAGTGACGAACTACCGAATCACATTATGGGTTCTGTAGGTAATAGTAAGGTACAAGTCAAGGAAGAGAAGAATTGGGTGATATACAAGATTAATTTGAATTCACAACATCACATCACCGCACCTCAACAAGGATCGCTCAACAAGGCCTTCCCAAAGATCTCGTTGTATCCAACCCAACATCATATCAACATATTTCTCCTTGGCTGCACGAGAGAAGATGTCGATAAACGTTTATATCGAGTAAGATTCCAACGCAAACGAGAGTATGAACGGGAACGGGAACTCGTGCTGATTTGGATTTGAGTTGGGATCTGGACCAGTGGTCAAAGTTGAGGGAACCGCGGTGGTAGTTTCCTAAACCTTGTCCGAGTCCTCGTCTTGTGAGGACACGGGCGTCGGGGGGGAAGGCAGTGGGCAGTAAAATGCGCCCTGACGGCCAAGCGGAACAGGGG
>NHTK01001207.1:0-25916 GCA_002938355.1 Panaeolus cyanescens
AAGGGCACTCGAGTGCCTTCGATTGCTCGCGCCGTTTTGCTGATGAGGTTTAATTGGTCTAAACACTGATTTCGTTTTGCTATACCTCCCAATATAACCCCACTAGCAGAGATGTCCGCTACTCCATCTATTACCAATTTTTTTCCAAAAAATACCGGTAAAGCCTCGTGTGCCGTGCCGCCAGCAGCGGCCTTCGAACCCTAAGTTCGAAGTGCATGAAAAAAAATAGGAGCACCTCGGACCACGGACCGGTGTCCCGTTACAAGGTGTAATGACCGTGTGAAATCGCGGGTTGAAAAAATATTGCCGAGTTCTCTGATGAGCTCCTCCTCCCCATCATCAATGCCGACCTCCACACAAACATTCAATCCTCGCCGCCTTGTGGGCATCCATGCAGAGAGAGTTACTGATGTTTCGAGCACCGATTATCCTGGCCATTACCCTGGAGAGGATCATTCATGGAGTCTGGACAAATTCAGAGAGGTGGGTGGTCAAAATCTCGTTCACCGCATTTTTTTTCCTCAAGGAGAATGGATTGCTGAATGTTGATTTATGGAAATTTTCTGACGATTTTTTTCTGTTTGGAAGGTAGAATTTGACAGTTAAAGTCCAAAGATTGTCGCAGCGTTCAATAGACTTTGATATCGTTGGAGTGGACGCGTCAATTGCCAATGCATTCAGACGAATTATGATCGCGGAGGTACGCCAAAATTATTATAATCGCTGTCAGATGATTATCTCACTATTTTGTAGGTGCCTACAGTTTGCATTGAAAGCGTTTATGTATGGGACAACACCTCTGTCATTGTGGACGAGGTTCTTGCACACAGGATAGGCCTCGTTCCTCTCAACATTGACCCATCTCTCATTGCCATGAAGTCTGGTAAGAAATTTATGCATTCTTCCTCTGTATATGCAAATTATAACTAAATTTCACGCAGGCCCACACGACACCCCCACCGACCGGAATACAATCATCTTTAAAATTGATATCACCTGCTCGCGCAACCCTTCTGCACCAAAAGGCTCAACAGAACCCCGAGAGCTATACATCAACTCTGAACTCCTCTCTTCACACTTGGTGTGGGCACCAGCCGGTGAACAGGATGAAGTTTTCGCTGGTAAACCACCCGCCCCTACAAACCCCAACATCGTCCTGGCAAAACTGAGACCGGGACAGTCAATCAGTATGGAGCTGCACGCTGTTAAGGGTGTCGGAAAAGATCACGCAAAATTCAGCCCTGTCGGTGAGTTCTCCTACATTTGTCTTCTAATCCTATAGATTCTCATTTTTTGATTTAGCTACGGCGTCATACAGAATCCTCCCTCACATCAAAATCAAGCAACCAATCCCTCCAGAACACGCAGAAAAATTCCAAAAGTGTTTCTCGCCTGGTGTTATCAAAATAGACCCCCGTACAAAACAGGTTTCAGTAGACGAGGTCAACGTTCGCAATGATACTGTGAGCAGAGAGGTGCTGCGACATCCCGAGTTCGCGGACAAAGTGGAGCTGAGCAGAGTCCGGGATTACTTTTTGTGTGAGTATAACACCTCTTCCCTTTTTTCGTGATTTTAACGCGTCATTCTGCTACACAGTCAACGTTGAGTCAGAGGGACCTTATACTCCTGAGCGACTGCTGCCTGAGGCTATTAAAGTCATGCGGGAAAAGCTTGCAGTCATCAAAAAGTCCGCTGAGGCCCTGCGGGATAGAGCCACAGATGGTGACGTCGTCATGGCAGAGTAGATGTGTACTGGTATAGGTGTGATTGTAATTTTTCATATGAACTTTTATTGTATCATTGTGCCATAGAAGTGCGATCTTTTCCGGCCAGACGACATATGCATGCCCTTGTTGGCTCTTAAGACATTGAAAGCCACAAATAGCTCTCCCTCATGGAGAACGACTTGTATATCAATCCTACTGACAATGAAGGGTTTTTCACTCTTCAGATATTCACATGGAAACAATCATATTTCAAAAGGTGTTGTACATATAATGCATAAACAACAGGTTTCACAGTGCTAACAATGTCTACAGGGTCAGTACTACATAGTGAGAAGAATGTCGTTGAGGGGACAGACAATATCTGACAAAGGCGTCAATTCGGAATCTGCATGTCCATAATAGGTCGTCTCACCTCTAGGGAAACCATTTAGCAGCCGCTGCGCCAGCATCCACGACCAGAAACGCAGTAGGCACGGCAAAAGTTGCGGTTGAGGCAGCCAGTGATGACCACACAGTTGGAGAGATTGAGGCGGAGACGACGGCAGGGACCAATCACACCACGGACGCCATGGCATCCACGAAGCTGGCAGATGTTCCTGTAGTGGATACGGGCAGAGCACCTGAAGCGGGGGACGCATTGGCAGAAGGAACCGGTGAAGATGTAGCGGCGGCAGTGGATGGTGAACCAGAAGCGGAAGCAGGAACCTTGGGTGTTGACATCTTTCTCCTCGAGGACCTCAAAGGTGACGTCGACGGAGTTGGCGCCGACGAGGGACTCGAGCTCTTGCATCTCTTCCTCGGAGGCGTTGGTCATGTCGACCTCGGTGATTTGCTCAAACGTGGTGGTTTCCTCCTGTGGATGTGTTAGATGTGATTTTTATATTGCAGATTAGAAATTAACGAACTACGTCGAGAGCAGAGCCAAGGTTGGCAGGAGCATCGAAGCTAATGAGGCCAGAGGATCCGGACTGTGTTGCGATAAGTATTGGGTTCCTTTTAATACTTGGACGCTACTGACCATTTTGATTCAGAAGAAGAATAACACTGGAAGTTGGTAAACTGGGTGTTGATTTTCTACACTTTTGTCTATCTGGTATTTATAGGCGTAGGAGGGGGATGATTTTATTCCAGTTGTCCGTTTCGCTGTGCAAGTGGGCATGCTGTTTGTCTGATTCCTGGTGTCATGGCTTACAACACCGTCCTTCCTTTCATATGACGCATCCCGAATTCACACTAATGACCCTTTAAATTAGGCTATGGTGAACTAAAGCAGGCAACCGGCATTTCTGAGGACATTATTCTTTTAGAGCAATGTTGACAGACGAAATGTGTCCTCGAACGTCATCATACCTCAGTATTACAGTCTCGGGCATTCTTCTTGCTGATTGATTGCCTGCAGCCAAACCTTCGCTACATTCGAGCCATTCATTTCTCGATTGTCATCAGTGTTTTAGCGCTCGCCACACCAAGTTATGCATCGCCGTATCATTCGTGTTGTAGTTGACCTCGTGCTGTAATCATTTTTACAGCACAATCCACATATAAATACGAGGTGCGAAGGGGTCATTTCAACAACACACAGTTGTATCCAACAAACCAAGTGTTTTATATCTCAAAATGGTCAGTTCAGACCCATCAATGAACCCATTCACCATTACTGATGTTTTGCGTTTCAGTCCGGCTCTTCTGGTCTCATCAGCTTTGAAGCTCCCGCCACCCTCGGCTCTGCCCTTGATGTCGTACGTGTATTCAAGTTATCCTTTATTAATAACGACAGCTAACACACCACAAGGAGGAAGCCACCAGCTTCGAGCAAATCACCGAGGTCGACATGACCAATGCCACCGAGGAGGAAATGAAGGAACTCGAAGAACTCGTTGGCACCGAATCCATCGAAGTCACTTTCGAGACTCTCGAAGAGAAGGACGTCGAAACCCAAGGCACCCGCTTCAGGTTCTGGTTCACCCGCTGCTGCCGCCGCTACGTCTTCTCTGGGTCTTTCTGCCAATGCGTCCCGTGCCTCAGGTGCTGCGTCCGTGTTCACTTCAGGAACATTTGCCAGCTCCGTGGATGCCACTCCATTCGTGGTGTGATTGGTCCCTGCCGCCGTATCCGGCTCCGCCTTTCCAATGGTGTTGTTATCATCGGCCGTACCAACCGCAACCTCTGCCGCACCTACTGCGTCTCTGGCCGTGGCCGCTGGAGCTGCGGCTGCTAAGCGCTCATGCTCATTTCTTTTGGGTGAGTAAAGTTTAAGCCTATCGTGTCCTTTAATTTCCACTCAATCAGAACCAATTCAGAACTACGCTTATCTGGATATGCATGCGAATCGTCGTCTCTCGTCCCCAAGTAGATGATTCATCACGCACATGTATTCCATTGTAAAAATAAATTGTGTTTATCAGAAGTGTGCTGTCAAACACGTATTTTAGGGTCCTTTTACCCGCCTCCTGGTCATGCGACCTTCCAGTGTGCCGTGATGTTTAATCTTTCCCGTTATCCTGCCACCCGACTTTTACACAGTTCAAAGCATCATATTCATTTAAACCTCATGTAGGAGGCGAGGGATCCCAGCCATTATCACGATGACATCACCCCATACAATTGATCGCCATTGGATGATTTTAAAATAATTCCTGCAAGTACCAGTACTCTTACCTACTGCGTACTATCGTTCCTTCCTTGAACTGTCATCGAGTATCATTATTCGGATCTTGTTCGCATCACCGTATCGTCGCTACATGTACAATTGACAGTTATAATTTTCAGGTGCAGGAGTAAAGGATACCTTTATAAAGGTACTCATCGTTCAACGTTCAACATTCACCATTTTCCAAGTCAGCCACTTTCCACCCATTTTGTGCGCCTCGATTGACCGATTTGCAATATGGCCTATTGGGCGGTTCGTCCAATGTTTTAAGTATTATCCTTCCCGCAGTTTATCTGACAGCGTTTCCCTTAACCTGCTATTGTCTGGTATACAGCTAAAGGAACTCATCCACAAGCAAAAATACGGCGAAAATCAGGACAACATCGATCCCGACTCTGAGCCTCAAGGTTCAGAATTCAGCTTTAGCGTGCAACGCGGCCCCTATCGCTATACGTTCTCTGGTCGATATCATCAACATGTCATAGACTATGGCTTCGCTGTCATGAGTACTAAATGTCCGAAGGATGGGGGCAGAGTTAGTACTGTCCGTTTACAAGGCACCCATACCATCAAAGGGACCTTTGGCCCGTCCGACCGACCCAACTCATACAACCTAGACCTCTCCGATGGGAATGTGAGATTCACTGGTACAACGCCTATTGGTTTCCAACACCCTTGCACGTTACTGGGAAAGGTAGCTGGAGGTGCGATGTCACTGGCTAAATGTCGAACACGTATATGGATTGCGATGTGGAGCTTTGGAAATAGGATAGGTAGTAAAGCAGAGCCTACGTCGTCATTCCTACGGAAATTTGTACTGAGCACAATGAGGTCTATGAGGCCTGGTTGTTCGTCTCTAAGCACCATGACAAGCCATCGTCGATATCTGTCTGATTATTGAGCTCGTCCTAGTGGAAAAACCGTTTAAATTGTCCTTGAAAATTAAGAAAACCTCCACAATAAGATACATTCTAAGTCCACATAGAATCCAACCCGAAGAATACAAAAAAAAATCCACCCCTTGCTCAAAAGATTGGAAGGTACCAGCCTAAAAAATGGTATGAACGACACAAATATCCTCCCACCCTATGAAAAATTTCACAGTGGAAAAGGAGGGCTGCAGTCTGAGGGAGATGAAGGCGAGAATAGCCAGTATTTTGCGCCCAGGAATTATTTTTGGGTGGCTTGGAAGGCGATCCACGCCTCATTCAGTGTTCCAAATACACCATTGGCAAGCATGCGCTGCTCAAGAGTCGAGTTGGATGCATTAAGCTGGAAAATAAATTATCATTAGTCATAGAACAACATGCAGAGATGACGGATCTCCCACCTTATCAGGATGAACCCTAGCAATCGCCTTCATATAACCCTTCTTCACCTGGGCAGGCATTACCAATTCACTCAGCCCACCAACCTTGACGCCCTTCAACAGCTCCTCCCAAAGAACGAGATCCAAACTTGCCAACAAAGCACGGATGTTGGTCTCTTTACCCGTCCTCCACGCCGCAAGCTTAGCATCAACAACATCCTTCAATGCATGCTTCTGGTTATCTTCCTCCTCCGCCTGACGTGTTGTCGCCTGATGAGCACGAAGAGCAGCATTGGAAGTCTGCACTGGGATAGGTTTTGGTTTTGGTTTCGGCTTGACAGCTTGACGCGAAGGTGCAGCACCACCCGATCCACCAACAGCACCATTGGAAACAGACGGGGCGGAACCACCACCCGAAGCCATATTCCTGCATCTTCCAGCTCCCCTAACAGCCTCCTTCTTGACAGCGTCGCCCACCCATAGTGCACCAGCCAAAAGCTCCCAATCTCTCCCAGCCTCCTGCCACTTCTCCCTACCCTCCCATGCCTCAGCACGCCGCTTAACTGCCTTTACAAACCCATCTACCAGATCCACACCAAGACCCTGTGCATGCTCCCATCCACCACCATTCGCCTTTGCTTGTGCAGCTTGCAAAATTGAAGGATGTTCAGATGCAGGAGACCACGACCCAGCTTTGGCACTGTTAGCCGAGGAATCGCCAGCCGTAGGATCAAAGCTCTCTTCTGTGACAGTCTCGCCAAGAATGAGGCTAATAACGCGTCCTGCATCCTCTCCAGCTGCTTTATGTTCTCCTGTCTTTAACCTGCCAAGGGCGCGGTTGTTGTACAAGGGAACGAGGAGGAGATGACCGGCTGGTAGCGATTGAATGGCGAGGGTATATGCCTCAACAGCAGAGCCAAATTGTCCCAGCTTAAAGGCTTCCGTTCCAGAATTACGGTGTTTAAGAGCAGCAGAGATGGACGAAGGCGAGGCAGAAACAAGAGATCGCAAAGGAGGTGGTGGCGGTGCTTGAGTGGGTGTAAATGAAGGAGCACGACTAGCAGCCTGTGGACGACGATTCGGTGGTGGTGGTGCACGCGAGGCGCTGGGGGTGGGTTCAGAACTGGAGAAAAGATCGATTTCTGGTTCCTGGACATTTTGAGAATGCAACTGTGGTGGTGGTGTTGATGGTCGTTTGACCCTATCTGCCCGGCGAGGAGGGCCTCTCTCTCCAAACATGGCTTTAGCAGAATTAGGTGGTGAAGTATCGTCCTTGAAGCCACTATCAAAGACCGGTTCCGTATCATGATCGTCACCATCCCTCGTCATCCACTTGGGACGACCATCCGACCTTCCACCACCACCCCCACCGTAACCAGCTCTCTGGGACCCCTCAGCACCACTTTGCCGCTCCTCATAGGCCTTGACAACCTTTTCCTTTCCTTGGTTCCAAAACGCACTGGCCTTTGAAAAGACGTTCAGCCCAATTTCCGAGGCTTGTGCAATGAGCTTGTCTGCCTGAATCTGGATATCCGCAACGACATCACCGTCCCCAGCCTGCTCTCTCTGCTTCCTCCTTTCCCTTTCCTCCCGCTCTCGTTCTCGTTCACGACGACCTTTAGGAGGTCCACGTGGAGCATCCTCTATAGGTCGTTGTGGAGGCCGCTCTTCCCTCCTAACGCTGCTGACTCCCTGCCTGCCAGAGGATTGACCTCCAAGTAAATTCTCAGCAGCCGCAGCCACATCAAATCCACTTCCATCTTGTTTCATGGTGATGAGGAGAGCCGTTCTCGCATCTACAACGGGGAAACCCATTTCCACGAGTTGGCCTATCAGATGTGGGGGTGGAGAAGGAGTACGACCAGCTTGAGCTCTTGAAGCAGCAGCAGGAGGGGGAGATCGATGACTTGACGAAGGTGTAGCTGGTGTCCGGGTCTATCCCAAAATAGTGTCAGCAAAAGGCCTCCAAAGACAAAAAAGGACCACTAACCGTCGACTTGACTTCTTCCACAGGCTTAGCGAGCATCCCTAAGATGTCATCTTCATCTCCGCCACGCCCAGACGTCCTTTCATCAGCCAAAAATATCCCTCCTCCCTCATCGTCATCGTCTTGGTCAAAATCAAGCAGACCTCCTCCCCTCCCAGACTTGCTTCTCCCAGGTTGCTGGTATCCGTCTTCACGATTTCCAAAATCAAAATCATCCTCAGGTGAATCAAAAATTCCAAAATCGTCAGCCTTGGGTTTAGCCTTGGTTTGAGACTGTGCAGAACCCGTCCTTGAAATGGGTTGCGTGGCCTGTGGAGGTTTGATGTGTGACGACGTGGAAGGTGCGGGTGATGGCGATGCAAAATCGCCCAAGTCCCACAAAGACTTGGACGAAGACGTATTCCTCGTTGCAGTAGGAGCAACAGCGTGTGTAGCAGCTGTAGTAGTAGGTTTTGTACTGGATGCTGTACCAAAATCTCCCAGCCCCCAATCATCGTCGTCCAAAGCAGTCTGAGCAGTCCCAGCGCTCTTTGTCAAACTTGGAATTGATGAAGCAGCAGGTTGGGGTTTAATCCTAGAACCCAGACCCAGAGATCCACCAGCCAACGAATCCAAGCCAGCCCAGGCATCAGAGGACGACGCCTGTGTCGTAGACGAGTTTGAAATGGAGCTGTTGGCCGTCCCTCTCCCTATGGTTCCCATCCCTGAAGGTCGTCCCTTCTGTTCTTGCGCCAATCTATCCGCAAGAGTCATATTTGTGGTCTTGGTCGTCGTAGTTCCAGCGAAAAGGTCGCTGAAAGCATCCATCCCGCCCCCTGATGCTGCACCCGCCGGTGTGCGGAGTGAAGGCGTAGATGTCCTAGATCCTTGAGCTGGCAATGATGGCGTACCCATCCTAGAGGTACTGATAGGCCCTCCATGAGACGATGTGGATGCTGATGAAGAACCATTGCGATTAATTGTCGTCGTGGTTGATGACGACGCTAGCAACGCAAACACATCGGGTTTCCCATACCCCATAGCCGAGTTTTGGCCATTAGGACGCGTTGATTGAGTAGACTGCACTGATGAGGCATTTCCTAGTGTCTGTGGCTTAGTTTTTGGGGCTGAGGACGTCCACAAATCCGAAAAGTCGGACGCCATCGTCGTAGTTGTCGATCAAGTTGTTGAACATATGAGCTCTTGTCACACTCTGATCAAGCTGTAACACGTTGTTCATAATCTTATCGTCACGATAGAACTGGCACAAGGGACATCTACAGGTCATTAAGAGCATTACAAAAATCGAAAACACGACGCAAGGGGTATGAAGAGCCTGGTTGTAAAAAATAATGCGAAGAAAGCGAGGAAATAAGGAGAAAATGACAAAAAATATTCAAAAAAAAAATCCAATGAGAACACGACAAGCTGTCTACTCCTTTGCCTCTTCCTTATCCTTAGTAAAGAATTCCTTTGCCCTGAACAAAGCACCAGACCACACTGAATATGTCATTTGTCCAGCCTGGGTCTTAGGAAGAGACTTCTTATCGTCAACAAGCTCTTGTTGAAGAAGAAGGACCATCTTCCTATCTGCGCGTCCTGCTAGCTTCCACATGGCCTCAAGGGCAGTTTCTCTAGCCTGTTCAACAGTCGTCATATTGAACCGGGTGACAAAAGCACCTCGCTTGCCATCGCCACGACGAGTCATGGGTTGCCAGTACTTGGAATCTACGAGCTGCTTTTCCTTGATCTCGCCTCGCTCAGGGGGCACCTCGTTCCACATGGTGGTGACTAGGTTGATGCGGTTGAAGACAAAGCCTCCACAAATACGTTGGAAAAGGGTCAGGGTATTCTGGACACCGGTGTCCAAACGGATGTCGTTGATGCGGTGAAGGTAGATGATACCACTGAGGCAGATGCCTCGCTTGTACCTGCGTGTTGTTCCTTAGGACGATGAATAGGAAGGAAGAGATTAAATACTTACGTTGACTTCAGCCAATCCGCGATACATTCTAGAACCTTAGCATCAGATTTGGCACCATCATCAAACCCTGGGGTATCAACAAGGACGAAGTTCTGCTTGGTGGTGGGGATGGGGATTTTGACACAGGTAACCACGTTTGTTTTGGAATCTAGACGATGACCAACGTGTAGCTGGAGCTTGGGATCTTCTTCCTCAGTCGTCCCATTACCCACAGCTCCTCTGATGAACTGATTCCATGTCAGCGCTTAACTGATACGAGAACATATAGGGCTCACTGATGTCTTCCCTGTCCCAGTAGGACCCATAACCCTGTAGAAAAATCACAGTCAGATATGGCGATGCACCACGATTGTTATCGTACATGATGATGATGTCCTGCGGGCTGATGTCCTTCTCCAGGATGACCTGGGCGCTCGATGTATCTGCGACTAGTTTCTTGTATATTTCATCCTTGCTGGCGAACGAGATATCGATATTGCTTGGCTCATCCACCGGTTTCCTGTTTTGAGGATCGTCAGCAATGGAACTCAACAAAAGCGCCCATATGCCAGTAGGTGGTGGTAACGATAGTACGTACCTGGTGGTATAAGGGGTATCCTCCTCCAACAAATGAGTCGAGGTATTATCAGCCTGGCATAAAGCCCTCAGTAGAAGAACGAACGATAACCTATTCAACTTACATTATCAGTCATTGTGAACGAGACGCCGATGGTCGAGATGGAAAGGGCTGGAGAAGCGGTAGTTTGAAGACAAGATGAGTCAAGAGCGTCGCGTGTGGGGGTTTTTCTGCAGTTATATTCAAGGTGGCAGTGCTGTAGGTCTGCACTCATTCGCCAGAGCAATAATACAAATGCCACATGTCAAATGGGGGTCCATCTGCCGCATGTTGACAATCGATGCCACGGTGGGGCCTTGAGGCTAGAAAGGTAGGGGAAGTCGTTGCGATGATAGGGTGAGCGAGCTATGGTTTCAAGCTTTTACTGAGGGGAATATCAGTCAATAATATGAGTGTTCATTCCAAGTTTGAGGATATGTTTTGCATTGTCAATATCGCCTGCATATGTTCGTGGGAAACCTGTGGAACGGCATGATGGCCACTAGTCACCATAAAGGACAGCTCTCATCACAACCACCACAGTGTCCACAGTCGAACCAGAGTCATCCGCTGCCAATACCCTGGTATGCTTACAGCTTTCGCAGTTCGGCAGTACAACATAAACAGCATATCAAGTTCAAATACGAGACATACTGCTAGGATAACATATACCTGTATAATCTCGGCCAAACCCTCTACAAAGAAATACAACAAGGTGTCTGTCATTCAGCCTTAATCAGCTCATTGATAATCTGAACATTCATTCTGAAGGTCATTACCCGCAATCGGACTACAGAATAAATAAGTAATCGGATCCCACACTGGATCAACAGTAAGCCACTTGCAGTGAAACGTATTAAGGAAACGTGTGTTCTGCCTGCAAGCAGGTGGCATGGAGCAGTGCGACCCACAGCACAAACACCTTTCATCATCATCATCTACTTGTACGTCGTCTGCGAAACGTCGTACTCCACTACCAGAATCATTTCTTACTACCACTGTGAGATACTCTTAATACTGTTATTGCATGAGAAGGACGACAAACGACTCATGTGCTGTCCTCACTTTCTACAGTCCCACCCCCATCATCAGCAATCCATGAGCACAAGTGCACCCCCAGTGCCCCAACCGCCTCCTCCCCCAACCTCCACTACCTCAGTACCTGAAAGTGGTCCTGGAAGACCACAATCACCAAAGCCAGTCCCAATTGAGAAAGACAAACCTACAGTAAGCGTCAAAAAAGTAGAAAATGCAAGTGACATGAAGAATTGCGCTTTCATTGTGTACGCCATTCCCTTTGTTCGCTATTCTATGGGCTAACATCAACGCTCAGCTTCATCGGGCCCACTGGGACGGGGAAGAGCAACGTATGTATCATCATCGGGCCAACATCAGCTCATCATGATTAAGTTGAATATTCTCTTTGAACAGTTCATTCAAACGCTGGCAGCAGAAACACCAGGGGGGTCCACCGTGAAAGACATCGCCAAAAAGTCATTGGATTCAGGAACTCAAAAAGTCGCTGCGTATCGCATGGACCACTCATTCCTTCATATCTGGACTGAGAAGCCCATCATCCTCGTCGACACTCCTGGTCTATCCGATCGCCGGAAGTCAGAGATGTATGTGCTAAG
The DNA here is from genome assembly GCA_002938355.1 of Panaeolus cyanescens. Taxonomy (NCBI): domain Eukaryota; kingdom Fungi; phylum Basidiomycota; class Agaricomycetes; order Agaricales; genus Panaeolus; species Panaeolus cyanescens. The sequence goes on from NHTK01001207.1 coordinate 11,867, forward strand.
TGAGATTCAAAAGTGGATGAAGAAAAAGTGAGTAATCGTACCACCGACGCTAGCGGAATTAGCTCATCCCCGAACCCCGTCCATCCTTGTTTTACTAGCGACGTGAAGAGCGTAGATCGATTATTGTACATGGACCGTATCAGTGACAATCGCATGCCAAGAAGCAAGGCCAAAAGTTTAGACATTTTCAAAGCGTTATGTGGGAGGGAGGCGGCGAACAGGACGGTTGTGGTGACGACGATGTGGGATCTGATGTGGAATCCGAGGCTGCAGAAACACGCAGCCCATAGATTTGACCTTTTGAAATCGAAACACTGGAAGGTACGGTTCATTCCCTTTGCATTGTCACTCTGGCCCGTCGTCCTATAATTTCTAATTGTGCGTATTTACAGGACTTTTTGGACAAAGGGAGCCAAATCACCAAGTTCGACAACACGTTCAAAGCAGCATGGGACAGTCTCAAACTGCTTGGACCGGCATTCTCCCTAGATGTTCCTGCAACGTCGCTTTTCGCTTTCGAGAAGGAGGGCAAAATGAAAGACACGGAGATGGGACAAAAGGCTTTCAATGTGCTTACAGAGCGATACGAGAACCTGGACGTCAGTCTCCAAGTCGTGCAAGCGGATATACAGCACTCGAAGAGCCTACAGAACCCAGAACTCGATCAACTTTTGAACAAGCAAAAGAACGAGATTACAGAAGATCTGAAGGAGGTGACGAACGAGCTGCAGGAGTATTCGCCGGATTACAAGAAATTCAGGGACACTGTGCATGCAGAGTTGGACCGTCCGGGATCACCAGAATCTTGGACAACGCATGGGTCAGGGGTAAAGTCAGGAGGGGGTTTCAAGGCGAAGTGGGAAGGATGGTTGGCGAAGCTAAGGGAATTCACAGGACACAAGGTACCGTCTCTCAGTGGTTCAATGTGTTCAATATTCGCTCATGATATGATTCATAGTCGTCGAAACAGAAAACGCCGGTGGCTACGCCGTATTCTGGCAATATCAACCTCCCCAGTATTCACGAGCTCACCGATCCTACGCCTGGAGCAGGACCGTCGGGTAGCTCAAGCACAACGGAACCTTTCAAGCGCGGTCTCGATGGACATGGATAATTTGTTGTTTGCGTTTTTTGTTTTCTTTCCTGTACAATCAGACTGTCATTGCAATTGTGTACATCGCTTTTTCTTATTCCAATCGGGAACCTGTCGTTCTTTAGTTTTCTTTTGTATTTTATTGAGCCCAATACCTCTATTAGACAGATTGTGGGCGCATCAGGTAGTATGAACAGTCAAAATCATAAAAATACCATGTTTTCAGACGATGCGTTGCCATCCTTACGGTTATCGTTCAATTGTACGCGTTGCCCTTCTTTCTCGTTGGCGTACTCCGTCACAGGGACAATTGTTCTTGTGTCCTGTGCTGCATCACGCATATACATCATGGCCAATGTTCTGACGGAGACGGATTAGGATTATAATCGCTTGGCCAGCGCTACAAAAGTCCAAACGTTCGGATTCAACTCTTTGGGAAACTCTTTCGGACACTGGCTTGTCCAGATTTCTTTATTGCGCTATGCGGAAGCCATAACGTTAAGTGTTTCAGCAAAAACACTGATAAATTACCCATTGTCAATGGGTGGGTCATCACTGAGGGCGGATCCGAACCTTCAGACAACGGTACACTGAATTAACGACCTACAAAAAAACAGTCTGAACATGCTGGGATGTGGGATTCCTTGTAGATCTTGTAAAATCTGAATGATGAACTACCGGTATTATGCTCAGCATCGTGCCACTTTACAGGTCAACAAAGACCAGAAAGTAGCTCAATAGGGCTGAAGCTTGAGATGTCTGACTCCCCGCTGAAGGTAAGCAGTAGGTCAGCGAGACGTCAGCGTGATGTCTTCAGGCCTTCCCATCACCAGCATGAAGCTTAAAGCTTAAATAAGCTTAAATTCTCGTAGGCCTAGGTATCGAGATTACCTTGTGTAAACTGATGCCAACCCAACCAACTCTCGTTAAGTCGATATTATGCAATTTTCCTGCCTTCGAAGTTTTACTCCATCCTATACTAAAGAGATGCCAACAGCGCCTTGGGCTAAACCCCAGCTCCTTTGGGCTGGTAACAATGAAAATATTTAAAAAGAAAAATTCAGGTTCGAAACTTGCCATCCTATTGCTTATCACCGATTGTTTCACTCGCACACATCCACTGCTACTCCATTCTTTGCCCACTTCTCCTTCCCAATGGCCCGTGCCATGGCCCCATCCGAAGCTCAACTACACTCATCTCTCACTTGATGCCGCCTCACCATAAGCCTGCTCTTAGGAGCTCTCGACCAAGACAAAGTGTATGCCAACTTGGACGAATACATCATCGATGCCTTCGAAGTTCGAATAGTGCTAGCGGCCTGGGCGACATGAGGAACCTGGAGGATAAGTAGTGCATTGACACGCCCATATTAGATTTCTTTTTTGCTCAAAGATGTAAAGTTTATCATCGAGTCAATTCATAGAAAGACGCTCGTTATACATAAATTGAAACTTGATTGTGCTGTGTGCACAATGTATGCGATATGATTCATCTGACTGTCACAGTGATCCGAGTCATGATGGGCCGTTTGAATAAGTACCCCAAACACTCTGAGCGCTGGCACTGAAAGATTAAAATGCGAGTCAAGTTTAAATGCTTCTCCGAGCTTCAAGTCAAAATTACATTAAAATTACTTTACTTAATGAATTGTGTACCAAATTCAACAACATCTTGAAACTTGGACCGTCGGGATTTACATCCTTGGGATTCGGAGCTCTTTTATGTCGGGGAGCATGATTTCTGAACTGAGATCCGTCCAAACCGCCAACCATTGCTGCAGCATGTCCTCAAATTGAACGACCTGATCGCTTCCCCAACGTTTCGGTTTACCGAGACCGGTCAACTGATCATGAACCCCTTCCTTCCAAAGTAGGTAGTTCTGTGTGCCAGTGTCTGTTGTTTCGATGAATTGACTCAATTCGGATACGATCTGCCCAATTTCCGTTGACCATCGAGGTCGGAGTCGGACCCGCATCATCCCTAACATCGAGTCCTTGCCACGTTCTGCTTGACTTTCCTGACTGGCCTTCAGCTTGGCGAAGCGCTGTACAAGTGCTTCGAAATTCTGGCGCATGTGCTCTCTGGAGGCTAAAATCACATTCGGATCTAACCCTTTGTGGACCTCGTCCCTGAATTCCTTGTAATCAGGAGAATATTCCTCCAGCTCATTCGTCACCTCCTTCAGATCGTCTGTAATCTCGGTCTTCTGTTTGAGCAAAAGTTGATCGAGTTCTGGGTTCTTCAGGCTCTTCGAGTGCTGTATATCCGCTTGCACGACTTGGAGACTGACGTCCAGGTTCTCGTATCGCTCTGTAAGCACATTGCAAGCCTTCTGTCCCATCTCTGTGTCTTTCATTTTGCCCTCCTTCTCGAAGGCGAACGGCGATGATCCAGGTACTTCTGGTGTATTCATCTTTCCAAGAAGCCTGAGACTAGCCAATGCGGCATTGAATGTGTTGTCGAACTTGGTAATTTGGCTGCCTTTGTCCAAANCAAGCCTTCTGTCCCATCTCTGTGTCTTTCATTTTGCCCTCCTTCTCGAAGGCGAACGGCGATGATCCAGGTACTTCTGGTGTATTCATCTTTCCAAGAAGCCTGAGACTAGCCAATGCGGCATTGAATGTGTTGTCGAACTTGGTAATTTGGCTGCCTTTGTCCAAAAAGTCCTGTAAATACCCACAGTTAGAAATCATAAAAACGCGGGCCAGAGTGACAATGCAACGCGAATGAACCGTACCTTCCAGTGCTTCGATTGTAACAGGTCATATCTATGGGCTGCATGTTTCTGCAGCCTCTGATTCCACATCAGATCCCACATCGTCGTCACCACAACCGTCCTGTGTGCCGCCTCCCTCCCACATAGCGCTTTGAAAATATCTAAGGCTTTGGACTTGCTTCTTGGCATGCGATTGTCAATGATACGGTCTATGTAGAGTAATCGATCTACGCTCTTCACGTTTCTAGAAGAACAAGCGGTGCGATGAGCGCGATGAGATGGACGGGGTTCGGGATGAGCTAATTCCTCTAGCGTCAGTGGTACGATTACTCACTTTTCCTTCATCCACTTTTGAATCTGACTTAGCACGAACATCTCTGACTTACGGCGATCGGAAAGACCGGGTGTGTCGACGAGGATGACGGGCTTATCAGTCCAGATATTAAGGAACTTGTGCTCCATGCGATACGCAGTGACGAGTTGAATTCCTGAATCCAAGGACTTGTTAGCGATGTCTTGGACAGTGGGACCCCCTGGTGTCTCCGCTGCCAGCGTTTGAATAAACTGTACAAAGAGAATATTCAATTTAATCATGATGAGCTGATGTTGGTCTGATGACGATACATACGTTGCTCTTCCCCGTCCCAGTGGGGCCGATGAAGCTGAGGGTTGACGTTAGCCCGTAGAATAGCAAATGAACGGGAGTGGCGTACACGATGAAAGCGCAATTCTGCATTTCACTTGCATTTTCTACTTTTTTGACCCATACTGTAGGTTTGTCTTTTGGGCATGTACCGCCTCCTGCTTGTGGTTTCGAATTGCCCGGGTTGCTTTCAAGCACCACGCTACTCGGTGATGAATGTTGTGACTCTGAGGGTCCTGGTTTTATGATTTCCTCTTAATGTTGAGCAAATGCATAACATAAAGAAATACCTTTATCCATCTCCTCAGCATTGACAATGACGGGATCAGAATTTCTCCTGTCCCTCTCTTGAGACTAAGTAAACAAAAATCAGACTTTCCCTTTGGCTCTGGGGAGGCTAATGACGGGGAAGCCTTGTGCTTCGCCTTCAGCACTCTTACCTCTTCAGACATTGCTTTGTTCTTCGAAGTACGTTGTTACAAGGAGTGTGAATTGGAGTGGTTGATGTGAAGTTTCAATGCGTCCCGTTCCTCTTTATACCATGTAAGCATCACAATGACAAATTCTGATTCCCAATTTAAAACTTGGGGCTTGTCTAATTGTCAATGCTGTTGAGGATAAACCAGTGACACTGCCCCAAATGTCATTTATGACTGGTTCTTGTGGGCGCCTGGCATCACTCGTTTATAAACATGACTCACTAAATTTCTAATTTTGGTATAAATCTTCGTCGTTATCTAGCCAAATGGCCCTCCATCACTGTTCTTCGGGAACATTCTGTACACACATTATGTATCATAAGCGCTTTAGGGTACCGGTATTGTGTTTCAAAGCTCACGTGACGAAGGTAATGCGCTCGCGTTACCTTTGCTTGGTCCTCAAAGCACCGTCCTCCGGCCTCTGTCGGCGAGCCAAACAAACGCTTTCTTGCGTATGGCGTTTAAAATATGTATTTCAAAAATTTGCCAGAGTTCTGTACAAGTAGCCTAGGTTTAAATAACTTTGATTTGATTATACTTCGCATCATGATCATGATGATCTCATCGAATGTCCTCCTGAGTTTGATTTGATTTCGCGTCCTTGAAGTTCAGCTGGAAGTACACGCGGTGAAGGCCAGACTTTGATGGTGTGGCCATGGGTGGTGAAATCGTTGGTAGAAAGTATTCCAACGGCATGTAAAATCCAGGATGTCGAGACAGTGAGTGTTACGTGACGGATGTTCGTAAGGCAATTGGTGTATTCTAATTGAATACGTTTGGCACTAAGGCGTCGTTGTCGAGTGTCGATAGTGCCGAAGTGATCGAATTAACCGTCAAGGTTGAGTTCGAGTAATTTTATTAGCGTTTCGAAGGTTCGATAAGCTAATAGTGAGGTTTCGAGGACGTAGACGTTCTCGAAGGTCAAATCAATAAGTTCCTAAGAATTTAGTGAGTTGAAAAGGGGTATCGAGCTATGTAGTTCGATAAGATATTCAGACAGTAATGAATTAAATTGCTTCGTTTATGACCACGGTCTAACGAAGGGTTTAATTCGGTAAGTTTACGCGTTATTCACGCTAAGTATCACTCAGTGAGTATGGTTTGTTATTTCAGTTAAAAGTTAGATGATATTCGCCTCTTTCCTCGAGCTGTATTTATACCTCTGAGGAAGAGCTCTTACTTAATACAAGTACGTTACTCAATGCATAGCCTATTGCTATCGTCTACGACTACTTAGATGGGTATCTTAGTGACCTGGCAGTGCTTTACTCACGGTATCGAGGGTTAGCACAGCCATTGGGTATGGGCGCTTAGTAACACTCTCTACGGTTACCACACAGCTTCACTTAATCAAAGTAGAGTCTCGTTGCCAGCAACGAGACAAATAAATACATAATTTACATAGTTTTACATATTCTTTAATTGATCTATAGCTACGAAAAGGCACAGCCTTCTATCTAAGTTGCTAAGATCCTAGATTGTACATTTGGATTGACTTCTCACCCCCCAGGTATACTAGTATACAGATAATGAAAGGAAAATAGATAGGAATGGAGAATAGATAGGAAATGGAAATAGATAGGAAGTGAAAGGAAATAGATAGTGATTGATACAAGATGAAATAAATGAATTACCCAAATAATGATACGGCGTCGAAGAGGCTAATTGGCTTGGTCAGCGACGAGTGATAGTGGTATGATACCCACATACCTAACAGTGAGACATGGTCGAGGGCTTGGAGTGGCAGGAGTCGGATCATCATGAATGCGGCGACTGGTGTTCCAGGTCAAACTTCGAATAGTTACATTCAATAGTGGTGAGATAAGCCTTTGATTGTCGGGGTCCCACAACAGAAGTGGCTGTTCAGAAATTCCCGAAATTCCAGGATTCGGCGTCTAGAGATGAGCAGTATAACTCGGAAGATATCGCTATGTGCTTACAGAATAAAGCATGCGAGTCACTAGCTTTGGAAAGACAAAGTTCTTCAAGCTGTGAACCAACTTCTGGTCGTTCCAGTCAAGGTGTTGCCGACAGAATCTGATTACTGGGAGAAGTTGCACCTCACGAAGGAGATGCCATCGTGCTGAGGTTGATTCCGCTGGTGGTAGGACTGATGCGATACGCCTTATATACTGTAGGACAAGCTCGAAGGTCGGAAAGTCCAGACATTTAAGCTGGGAAGCAGCCCCGGAATATCGAGTGTAGGTGCGAGAACCAACGTCATGCAACTGTGATTTGACAAGTAGCTGCTCGCATATCGATAAAAGTACACCTTTGAGAGCCTCTTCCAATTGCTTTCGATTTCTATTGCTGTGAAACCGGTCAACACTGGCGGCGAGCTCATCTCCAATCCCAGATAAAGCGACTTCGAGTGCAGTTTTGACTCCAATATCCGGAAGACTCGGATTCGATGCGCCAGTACCACCAGTAATGCTGCTGAACCCACCATTGAGCAGTCCAAAGAGCAACCTCCCTCCACGTGTAAGCCCAATCGTGTTTTGAATGTCTTGTGAGGTGTAGACATCAAACGTAGGGCTTTTATGGCGAAATATTCCGTGTTTGTTTAGTATGCTATTTCAATTAGCTATCTTAGTTTGAAGGATATAATTTAGTTGAAAAATAGGACATACGGCCTGAGCACTTGACGAGCGCCAAAGATGATTGTGTCACTGTTGGTTGTGATTATACCATCTATAACATGTTCTTGATGGAGCATTACAAGTTCGACAGCAGCCACCTCAAGTGCCTAAAAGATGGCCCATTAGAAAGTAATAAAATGTCGCACACAAGAATGTAAAACGAAGAATCAGAGCGTACCTGATAAACATTAAAACCGGCAGCACAAATCAGTTCCCTTACGGCTATTGCCCATGGCTCAGAATATGTCTGTTGATTAAACACAAAGACAAAATTTGCGGGTATCTCCCAAAGATCAACAACCAAGTGAAAAGCATCAATAAAAGGAGTGCCTGAATTTGAGGTCACATTGCAGCCTACACACGCACTACAACACCAGTTAGCGCCCGTTCTCTTTTCGCTAATATTGACTAATGTGAGATTGACTTACGCAATGTCTACACCAAAACACGGGGTGTAGTTCCTCTCAACAGCACCATGGGCTCTAATTACATCTTGTGTAATTTCTGCAAGTTCTTTCCGCTGCCCTGTCCGCTCTATCACCTGTGATCAAACTTTAGCCTTAGACTAATAAAGTCTCGGTGTGCTACTTCAAGCTCAAATCGTGAGATTATCAATGTCTCTTACCTCCCATAAGCGAGAGCTTCCTGTACTAGCTGTACTAGAGAACATGAACAATTGATGTGGATGCAGACGCTCAAGATGGTATGCGTGCAAATTCCGAGGCCTTGTCAAGCTGAAACACTCCGAGTTTGAACAACCATTATAAATTAGTAATACAGTGAACTAAATAATACAGCGCAGACTGGAAGACGCGTCACGCTACACATATTGGAGAGTAATCCTAAAAACCTAAGTAAAAGCAAGAAAACTAAATATCATGATCATGAATGCGTATACAAGGCTGAGGCAGCTACAATCAACTCCTCAGCGCTAAATTCTTTCTTCTGTAACCATTCTATGAAGTTCCTCAAACTCTTGAGATGAACGTTAGCAGACCCAGGTGAGATGTTGAACTCGGCGCGAAGAAACTGAAGTGCCTTCTGCGCATCCCATTCCGGTTTATTAGAGAGCTTTTGAATCAAACGAACCACCTTCGATCGACGTGCAGATTCAACCTTGATTGCGCCTCGATTCCGCTTCCAGCGTGCTCCCCACTGCTTGTTGAGCTCTTCAATTGACAGTCGTCCTCCCATTCCTTCAGTGTATTCCTTCCAAATTTCTTCGAGTGTTGGTGCTTGGTGTGGATTCTTTGGCTTCCAAAACGTCTCAAATTCCGGTAGCCATTCTTCAGCGCTATCGATCCACTCAAAGGTATGGCATTTTATTTTCTCTGGTTTAATCTTTCTCTCGAGATCGTTGAGTGCCTTCATTTGATTGACTTGTTGTTGTATATTTGCAGTTAAAAGGCTGGGGAATGTTCGATACACGTAGACATTGCCGGTTCCTGACACAAATGTCGAATCAAGAGTGTTGGCGATTGGAAGAGCTGTGGGTAAGATGGTTGAAGAGTTGTGTGGAGGCATGGCAGGAGTCTGGTTTGTCGCCACAACCGCCACGAGAGATGGGAAAGATGGTGGTACTGGTGTGGCCGGCTGATAGGATGATTGAACAACACGTGCAGCCTCAAGTGCTGAGAGGTTCGGTTGGAGCATAGGATCTATCAAGGCAGGGTCAATCTGTGGCACTGGCACCGTGACATCAGCAAGCCTTGGGAATTTACTGGGCGCTAAACATTAAGACATTAGTAGTGAAAGCCGCATCAAAAATCATTGGGACATACGATGGTAGGTATCTAGACTTTGAGCTATATCTTGCAAAGCCTTTCGCTTGAGTGTACTGTCGGAGGAGGTTGCGTGGACCATAAGCGACGAGTGAAGGGCGTTTCGTTGCATGGAAACGTCACTGGTGAGCTGCGAATTTAATGCTTCAACTGACTGATGAATCTCGATCTGCTTGGCCGTGCTAGCAGTAAACATCTCCTTGAAGGTATTTGTGAGGCGATCAGGAAGTTCGGCGGCGTCGATCTTCTTTTGAAACAAATTCTCTGACTGCTGGATGCTGTTCGTGGCTGAAGATGAAAACTGTTGGAATTCCTCGGAGCTGAATGGACTATAGCGAAACACAGGAGCATTTGAGTGCTGCTGATAGAGAACTGCAGCATCCTGAAGCAGAACACGACGGAGATATTTCATGAGTGAGAGAAACTCCAATAGCGTCCCATCACATCCAATATCTGGTCCCAACTGGCCTGGACTCATACGCAAAGAAAGTGCCTGCTCCTCTTGCTCTATCCATGGGAAGATTTGCGCCATAAGGTTTTCGGGTGGATCTGTTATAGTATTTTAGCCCAGTATTAATCAAAGAAATGAATAGACAAACCTAAAACATCCCGGGACACAAAATATGAGTTCAGCTGACGACCGTTGAATCCAGCAGCAGCTACCATGGCGTCCGTGGGCAAAGTCCGGTTATAAACATCAAAGGCGCCTGGCTGTGACCACAGACCAAGTGCACGAACAGAGTCTGTGGTTGCACCGTTGGCAATCGCTGTCGTTGCACCATACAGGCGACCGATATGAGTGACTTTCTTGACATGCCCAAGTCCAATAGCATCTTTTTCATCATTGATGTGTTGAATATGATCTATAAAGTTTGGTCAGCATTAAGATCATTGCATAAGCGGTATAACGGGTGACACAAGCAATACTCACTTTCCAGTGTCATGGGTGTTTTGGGAGAGTCAGCGGGGTGAAATAGCACCAGATCGTACCACTCGCGGTATCCGTATTCAGTCGCTTCTGGGTTTTCGAAGTCGGGAGTGAAATCCGGTGAAGATTTATTCATAACATGGTATTCGGAGAAAAGATAGAACGCCAGAGCTGAGATAGAGCAAATGTTGACATTCCAATGTCGAAAGGAGGTGTGAAGATCAACTCGACCAGTTGTATTGGTCTTGCTCTTTGTGCTGATTATAGTAAGTGCCTAAACCGCGATATCAATAAGAACCAATCATATGCCCCGTATATCTTATCACACACCTTTACTTTGCGATCCAAGCCCAAGTCAGGCATTTCAACATCACGAACGCTTAAGTCCGAAAGCAAGATATTTCGCACGTCGTCGCCTCGAAGAGCCATTGCCGTTGTAAAGAGCAGCATCCCGCGATCACGTAGGAGATAATGAAAGTGAGATTTTCCTGAGCCTTTGGGAGCCCGTGGATCAAGGAGGAGGTCTTTCGACATGAAAATGAGCTGTTCAGTGGTAAGGGTTTCTGGAAATTATCTTGAGAATACAGAAAATCATTTTTATAAATGTAGAACTTACGTGCTAAGCGGCCCTTGGCCTTTGCCTCTTGTGTTTGAGCTTGTCGTTTGGGCTCCATCGCTTGAGCCACCCGTTCAAACTCTTGAATCTTGTAAGTGTTTCTTAATGAAATCTGAGAGTCTGGACATGCTTTGTATTCGGAGTCATCCATGTGCGTTAGACGATAGTGCTCCAATGCCGTTATCGTTTGTTTAATTGAACTGATGCCAAGCTTTGTATTAGCCAGCACTTCTCCGCTGCCGCCTCGTTTCTAAAGTTATGATTTCAATATTTAGTACGAGATCCTTTACATCTAATATCTATTGAATACTTACCTTTTGTCGATTCATCTCTGCTTTCAGAAAGAGGAGAACCTTATCTGCTGTGATAGGCTGAGCCGCAACAGGTTTAAACGGCCTTTTCTGCGCTTCTGACTCAGATTGACGCCGAGTTTGATCAGACGCCCACCAGGTATGATAATTCTTTAAGTGGCGTTGGTACGCTTTCTTGGTCCCTCTGTTGGTCTGATATTCCTGTTGAAGTTCTTGAGTGATCTCGTAGGCTTCGCGGCGAATTTCATCCATTCCATCATTAGAATGCTCGGCTTCAACACCTTTAGCGCTTGCAATCAGTGGCATTGACAGCTCTTCGAAAGGCATGGCCCCCGGTGGGATATCAGGAGGTGAATTATCAGGCATTCTATATAACTGCTCAACCTGCGGCTCGCTTTTAACTGGATGGGTTTTCAATGCTGAAGACCTTTGAGCAAGGCGATGAGACTGGCGGAGTGCTGTGGAATGGAAGAACTTGGAAGAGGGGAAAGACTGCGAGTCCGTGAGTACATGTTGAAAACGCCGCCTTTTAGGCAACGACGATGAGGCCATGGGGTCAGTATGTGGCATTGTTCAATGACAATGAAGTGGGCCCGGCAGTGCAACAATGGCTTTAGCAGCGGCTTTTTGAAAGAGTTGCAAGACTGAGTTGTGCTGGCACGTAGAGTTATATTACAGTTAATTAGAAATAGACAGCGTAGTGAATTCGAGTGAGTAGAGCGATACAAAAAAGAAATAAAATCTCTACATAATCTTCCGTTATGGATGGCTCTGGCATCTTGAGTGCGTTGTCTGACAAGCGTAAAGCCAATGGCCCCTTTAGACAATCAAGCGGATCTATACTCCGACGGCCCGGGGAATAGCCTCATTGAGATAATAGGAGACAATGTGGAAAAGGACCATGAGGATAAAGGCCCAAAAAACTGTATACTGAAGCGGGTAACGTTACCCCACCCAAAATAAGGGTTAGACAGAGGTTACCTCTGCGAGAGAGGACCCCATAATATACTCTATATACACAGCGCGGAATTGAAATGTGTCAAGTTTCAGTGAAAGGTGGACACCAGAAAGTGATGAATAAATGGAGCCTTCCACTGCTCGTGGATTATTTCCTGAATAGGTATCGAGGTATGCCTTTTTGAGGATAAAGCGCCGAAGTGGATATGAGAAACGCTTTTTGTTTGCATTCTTGGTGTGTATATTATGCTTTCCCTGAGTTTCAGAATGTATAAGGCTCAATAAGTAATCACCGCCTCTTTTTTATTACTCTTTCTTTCCTTTACAATGTTCAAAGCAGCGACGAAGCTGCTCAAATTCTCGACCTGCCATACTTGGCGCCGTTCTTCCCGAATCCCTTATCTTTCAACGTTCCCACGGAGGCGTCTATTGCAACGCCATACAAGTCCAACGAAAAGTCAAAGAACGCAGCTTCAAATAGGCGAAAAAAACTTTTTGCATGTAACATTAACCTGTCATCATGTACATATGTACGCATGATGTTCTCGGAGAACAATAGAATATGCCCTATCTTGGCGTGCTCTAATCACGAGTTCGGAGTCACAACTTACAGATTATATCATACATGTCAATATGATGTCGTCACATATTGTGCAGTGAAATCCACTCGTATATGCCTCAAATCACTCTGTTTAGGGGTGATTCTGTTCAACGCGCACTGTGCGTGATGTGTGAGGCTCTGCGAGTGTCTGTCCGCATTTGGTGCGCTTCCTTCCATTTCTGATCAATATTCCCACATTGCGAAACCTCGTGCGGGGCAGTCTGAACTGCACCTCGAGAAAACACCGCAGTACCGCCTTCAGATGGGTTGCGGTGATCCGACGTTCAGGAGCTGTGTATAGTGCACAGGTCTCCTGAACCGTCTTCTTGACCATTTAACATGTGTTCACCGCTATCGACGTTCAATGAACGACTACAATCCGAATTATGAATTAATAAAAGAAGGGTTTTCATAAATCCTAGGTGTAATGTTCCTCTTATTTGAACATTTATACATTTTAGGAGTGCATCAGAGATGTTGTGCAAGACATGAGGTGAATTACACCATGTCGGGGCTTGAAAACTTGACTCCGAGTTTCACTGCGTCGCAGTGGCTCTCAAACAAGAAAGTGATGTTCGCCCCCTTATTGTATTTTATCGTAAGTATTTATTGACCTCTTGTTTTGAATAAGCTTTAATTCTAATAATATATCAGTGTTGCATGTTCTTCGTGTATTTACCAGCAGGAGACGGTTGCCAGCCGTCAAGCGGGTATTGATAAGAAAAAGCACTACATTGTTCTATTTTTCTATTAGTACTCATATATGTAACACTTGGAGTGAAAATACTGCACAAGAAGCAGTGACGCTTCTTGTCAAAAATTATAACGTTTACCTTGTGGATATGAAAACAAAGAGTTGACAAGCATGTGCAAACCAGGATATGTGGGCGCATGCGGCTATATCTGGGTTTAACACCTTTTGAAACGGGGATTCGAACACACGCCTAGAACTACAAGTACAAGACATGGCGGGCAGCAGGAGATGGATCCGATTTCTTAGTCTCATATATTAACACATTACCATGCTTTCCTCATCCATACTTGAGCTCAGCCATTCATTTTCCCGACCACCAGCGGCAGCGGCAGAGGCAACAGACGTGAAACATGGACTCCTTTCGGTTCTGTTCTCTGATTTGAGGGAACGTAATAGACTAGGGGTCGATCAAACACCTATAGAACACCACCATAGGAGAGTACGATACCCCGTTTCAGACCCTGGCACGAGATTCCTTCAGAAAGAACATCAGGAAAATGGCAGGGTTGTCTTTGGTGTCTTTGGTGTCTT
>NHTK01001209.1:0-45717 GCA_002938355.1 Panaeolus cyanescens
CCGAGTCGGAGCCCAGGTTTGCATCTTGACACAAAACAAATCTCTTAGAACAGACGTAGAAAATATCCATCGTATATGAATGTTAATATTTCAGATAATTCAAGACAGCTCTATCCTCCAAAGATTAGAGAGCGAGCAGTAGGACAGTCGCACTCATGTTGGTGGCGCAAAGTGCCGAGCGTACCATCAAATTGCCCAATTTGGAGAGCGTGTTCAGTTAGCGGAGTTTGAAACCCTTCTTTCCTCTCAACCACGACCATCCTTGCCCCGCAACATCGTACACTCGTCTCATCTCTGCTGTCATCATAACTTGCAAACAAGGAGACCCTGATACCTTCCACAAACACCGCATTTGTGCTTGTGATGACTCCCGCTACTCGATGCAAGTTCAGGTTGACCCACCGTCACCCTTCAAAGCTTCATGCGTCGCAGCGTTTGGCTAGCTGATACTAGTGGTCTGGTATTAATAACATGGTGCTCTTGAGATGAACCTTTTTATGCGTGCTGTGCCTAGGAACCATTTGTCAAGCTCGGGAATCAGGCGTCGATCGTGCGGTGGTGCCAACACACGCAGTTATCGGGAGGACTGGTAGGTACCATTAAAGCTGCATATATGCGCCATTTTCATTCGTATGCTTCTCTTGAAAGGACATGTAGTGCTTTCTCCAGTTGCGCAGAGCGAAGGTCAGGTCGTCAATTTATTAACCTCTTCCTATTCACATTCACGCATAATTCAGATACGCTTCTCATCGACTCACCTTAAGTATCTATGCTCTATTCTTCCTCCTTTTTCTCAGTGTGGATCATATTAAATGCAATGCAAATAAGATCTTTATGTCAAACGAAATGTCACTCGATCGGACGGGTTCTTCATCCCTCGCGAGTCTAGGTGCAATTATCTACGCATTCTCTACCACCCTTCCAATTACCTCCATTCTAGTTCACCAACGTGTACGACATCTTCTGGAGCACTGAAGGAAATAACTTCCCTGGCGAGGAGCTGGAAACGATTGGGAAACGCCCTGCAAATGGATCAATGGGTGAGAGGAAGCTAAACTTATGTTTGACGTTGATAATTGTCCCCTCTATCCTCCGCTTCTCAACTCTTCCCTCCATCATGATTATCCCTCTCTTCCACTACCCCCACTTGTCAAATCTTTGGTCTACCTGATGGTCAGTGTAGACCTAAGGCCTTGCTCGACCGACGACGACGGTCACTCCGACTTACATTCAGTATAATCATCAGTTTATCCTAACGCTTCCGCATGTCTTTTGCAACCTAACGCGCTAATCAACTGAATTTTCATCTATGCACCATGTACCGTGTCTAAGTATCTCGGGCATCTGTTGACTTCGTCACTGTGATGGGCTCTGTCTTACTTCATAGGCGATCCCGCTTCTATGGAATTCTTCCTACGGATGTGGCCATGTCTTACTCATGCAAGCATCGTCGTGGCTCCATCCAGTTGTCCTACTGAGAGCCGACCTCTAACCTGCCACCTCTCTCCATCTCATGGTCCAGGCACACATCATTGTCTCGGTTTCTTTCACTGCCAACGGTGTGCTTCACTCTTTGCGATGAACGTGAACGTTGGCGATTTTGGTCAGCCAATAGGCATAGTTTCGAGGTAGATATAAGGAGTATTGATGTCATTCTCTATACCCTTGTTGTACGCCGTCCTCCGTTCCAGGCTAAGGATGTCAAGGTGGTTTATGAGTGCGTTTCCATTTCGTTTTGTTTTATTCAAATTGTTGACGATGTGATCTTTCTCCTTACTTCTCAATACTTCTGTAGGCGTATTCGCGACAACGAATACCACTTCCCAACTGATCGCGTCATCTCCACCACTGTTGAAAACCTCATCTAGCAAATCCTGGCTCCCAACCCATCCGAACGTCTCACTCTGCAAGAAATTGTAGACCACAGATTTGTTACCATGGGATCAGTACCCGCCCGTCATCCCACTCAGCGCGCACGACGGGACTCTTGATTTCAGAAGCATCGGCAGGGAGAGAGTGATACTAACTTGCGAAGGCTGAGAAGAAACGCGCGTCTGGGTGGCGAAATCGTTACTGGGGTCACCGCATCTTCATCTGTCTTAGGCTCGACATTTCACGTTCAGTGAGTGCTTTTTTTTGTTATATTATCCATCTGATTGTTTCAAGATACTAGCGAGGTCGATTTTCATCGCTGTCTCAGGTCATACGGATAGCGTAGTTATATTACGGGTAGTTTCAGCACCAAACCTCAAAGTGCGTTTCCGCCACTGGCAGTGTCATAATGTCAACGACTGATGGCTTGCGCGTTGCTAGTGGAGATGATATCCCAGTTGGCCACTCCATCGTTGTAACGTGCGTCCTGATTAAGAAAATACTTTGCTAATTTATATTACACCATTCCATGAATCCTAACTATGTCATTTGAGTCTCATCATGTTTACCCCATATCTGTTGGCCAGTTCTTGATCGCAGACTCTTTGTCTCGCCAATCTACTTTTGTCTTCCATTCTGGCGCTTTATCCGTTCCTGAAAATGTGCATCATGTGCAATTCGGGCTCGGACTCGGACTCCACATCTCCTCGCTAGTTGATTCAAATACTCGCGCTTAGTTGTCTCGATGATACGACTCTTGGGAATCATTCACATGACTGTCGCGTTTTCCTCCGCTTCTTCCTATAATTTGGGGCCTGCACCCCTTTGGTTGCTTTAGGCTGCACAAAGGTCTATATCATTGACAAGAATCAACGTTCTGGCTTGCGAACATACACACTGTGAGTTTGTGATGGTGGTGGAGACTTGGTGGAGCGTCGGCTAATTTTGAACTTTTTTTTTTTTTGAAAATCATTTGATTAGTTTCGTAACGCTCGCTTCCCGATGCCTGCCATTCAAACATTTACTGTAAACTTAGCACGAGGCCTGGTTCGAGATTCGTTCGCAATGTTCGATTTTGTTCAACAAAATCGAAAGTTCCATGTCCTCTAAGTCCCACCCTTGTCGTAGACGGAACGGGCGGGCAGCCATCGACGTGCAACGGAGACTTAATACGCCGCTGNTTCCCGATGCCTGCCATTCAAACATTTACTGTAAACTTAGCACGAGGCCTGGTTCGAGATTCGTTCGCAATGTTCGATTTTGTTCAACAAAATCGAAAGTTCCATGTCCTCTAAGTCCCACCCTTGTCGTAGACGGAACGGGCGGGCAGCCATCGACGTGCAACGGAGACTTAATACGCCGCTGAACCCCAAAGTCCGCACATATTCAAGAACCCAGACATATACGACGATCTGGGTATAGGAAGTTTTTCGGAGGTTGCAAACTTCGACACGTATGTGATGCTCACCTCTTAGTCGCGCAGATTTTTTTAACGATTCTACAGATGGTCCGACCGGTTTGTGAAGACGGCCGCATTTTGTTTCATTCATAGTTTATGGACATTGTAACGATCGTGATGTATGCAAACCGACCATCTGGCAAATCTGCGAAATTCAGCGCCACTTTTGACAACTAATTAGCTGGCTATATCTTTTGGATTCAAACACTTCGTCAGTCTATCAACGAAAGTTGCATCAAGTTCCTGAAACACCGGACAAATTTACAAGAACAATCTCAAAGATTCGTTGTCAGATCATTGCAATCCTCATCTCATTGATCTTTCTTTAGGAAGTAGTTCTGTTAAGATGATTTCATAATTTCTTTTGACGTGCAACCCCGGTACGTCGTTGTTGCGTCACTTTTGGGAATGTTTCATCTTCCATGTGAGTGCGGGGCGAAAGTTGAACTTGAACCCTAAGTACAGACAAACATGCTTCCGCTATTCAAAGGCGTGGATTACAAAAACAGTCGTAGAATGAGAAGTATTGCGACGAATACTTATACTTAGATGGTTCGCACACATTTGACTTTCTCGACTATATTTTGCCAGCACATGCGTGCCTATTCCCTATCAATAACAATCAAAATCGAGTTCTTCTTGGGAACATTTACTCTCTGAAATATATTTAGATTTCTTCCATATTGTTTGTGTCATACCGTAGTGTTGACTGAGAGCCATGGGTGATTTCGGCGTTGTCAGTGACTGCACTTTTGAGCGTTTCTGACATCTTCTGCTTCTGATTGAAAAAACCGACCGAAAACATCCCACGTCAAGAATGCTTTCCGTCTAGGCCATGATGATCACGTTGCAATGGATAGTCAGTAGTGAAATTTGATACCTGGGTCCCGTAGTTCTTCACGGTACGTGAAACGCAAATTCTCACCAAAGACGTGAGCACAGGTGTTCAAGTTTATTTTTAGAATTTTGATCTACAGTCTCGGGAATATCCCCATCCAGGTTTGAGGTCGATGCTAGATGGGTGCTCTAGCACGCATCTATAAATGCACTCAATGTTTCGACATTGTGCTTTACGCTCTTTCATTACCTGAAGATGCTCGGACTCCCTTACATCGCGCTGGCTCTTGCGTTGGCTAGCTCTCCCATCGAAGCCAAAATTTCCTGCAAATGTTTGCCAGGACAACCCTGCTTCCCGAAGCAGCCAGTAATCTCGGCGTTCGAAAGATCACTTTCGCATCCTCTAATCCATCCTCGCCCCATAGGAAGCGTGTGCTTCCCCAATGACCCCACGTTCAATCAAGCCGCTTGCGATTCCGTCAAGGCCAAGTGGCACAATGGCACGTACCGCACGAACATTCCACAGGCACCCCAGTTCACCAACTGGGAAGCCCTCATTAACTCGACATCCGTCGAGCAGTGTGATCCTTTCAGCGACGTTAGCAATCCAGCCAATGTTTGCTTCCAAGGCCGCGTACCGTGGGGAGTTGTCAACGTCACCAGCGTCGCCGACATTCAAAAAACAGTTCGGTTTGCCTCACAGCATAATTTGAAGTTGGTTGTGAAGAACACAGGGTGAGTACTAATGCTTCTTATTCAGGGCTACATAACTCATCATATTCTTAATATGCTTTTGAAGACACGAAAATTTGGGACGTAGTTTAGGAGAATCATCCATTATGTTATGGACCCATAACATGCAGGACATCAAGTTCTCCGATAGTTTCGTCCCAAAGGGTGCACCTCGTGGCACCAAAGGAGTCTCGAGTACGTTCATCCTTACAATATATCTTTACTTCATGCCGATTTTGTGATATGTAGCTGTTACTATCGGAGCAGGAGTCCAGTGGGGACGCTTGTATGAGGTTGCGGCACAGCAAGGAAAGGTCGTGGTCGGAGGAATTGGTGCTGGAGGCTCCGTGGGTGCAGGTGGTGGCTGGCCTTTGGGCGGCGGTCACAGTATCTTGTCTCCTTTCTACGGTTTAGGTAAGGTGGTGTTGTATCCTTGAAAATTCACGTTTCTGAATGGGCGTCAATTAGGTGTCGATAATATTGTCGAGGAAACGGTCGTGCTTCCAAGTGGAGAACATGTCACAGCCAATCTGTATACCAACCCGGATCTCTTTTGGGCGCTGCGAGGAGGAGGAGGCCCCAGTTTCGGTATCCTTACCTCTGTTACCTATCGTACTCATGAAGCAGTACCAGTCACCGCATCATTCCTCGTCGCCAACACCACAACTGAAGAGGGACGCCTTGAACTCTTCAACGAGTGGGTGAAGGTACATCCCTCCTTGGCAGATAGCGGATGGGCAGGGTTCTGGCCTTACAGTGGAACTCAGTTCTTCCTCACTCTCATGGCTCTTGGCAATCCCCCAACCAACCCCAACGCAAATGCGACGCTACAGGGCTTCTATGACCGAGTTTCCAAGATCCCTGGTGTTGCTATCGATGTCGAAGTAACCAGACCTTATACCGGCTTCCAACAGTGGTACGATGAGAATTTCATCCACAGTCAGAAAGGTATCGGGTTCAACTACACCGTTGGTGACTTCAGCGGAGTACCCGTTTCTGTGTCCTCAATCTTGATCCCACGTGACACCTTCGAGTCCAGCACGGAAGATTTAGCCAAAGCCCTTGTCGCTTTGGAAGATGCTCGTCCCTTGTTCGTACAGTTCATTGCATCCCTCTACTTACACTACTAATTTTACTTCCCTCTACGTAGCCTCGTTGGGGGTGGGGCCGTTTCTCAAGTTGATCCTGATGCAATGGCTATCAATCCAGCGTTCCGGGGAATGCTGAGCGACCTTACGATTGCTCTGACCTGGAACGTCACTAAAACGAGTCCTCAGGGCATCGTAAGTATCGAAAAAACGGTCACAGAATGGGCTGATGGTGTTAGAGCGGTGACCAAGAGCCCAGGTGCCTATGTAAACGAAGTAAGTAATCTTAACATATTCAGGGGCTCGGGAAACTGATCTTACCTGCATCGCAGCCCGAAATTCTGGTTACCAACTTCCAGGAGTCATATTGGGGTTCTCATTACCCCCGTCTTCGTTCCATCAAACAGAAAATTGATCCCAAAGACCTACTGGTTGTCTATCAAGGTGTCAATTCCGAAGGCTGGGACAACGAGATCCTATGCAAGACCACATGAAGCAACATCAGCCGAGGCTTTCTTCCCAAACATCTAACAATTTCTTGATATTATTATATCACCTTCGCTACATTAGTTTTAGCTTCGATACATACATATGTCCATTAATCTTTATTTAAACAATATGCCCAGGGAGGCAAAATGCTTTGAATTAAGCTGCAAGAAGCGAAAGTGTGCGAGTTAACATACACGCGGTTCCGGATTCAATATTCCCTGGACCTCCAGCAACACGCACTAGGATCTTATCTTATCTCATCCACCCAGCGCTTATGTACTCTCAGGCTGGTGATATCACCGTCACAGCCGTAGATTTCATCAACCACGTTTCATCCTCTGAACGCCTCTGAATGCTATACGCTTCAATTTGTCAATCAGGCGGCAATAGAGAGTAATCATCATTACTCTGACAAGGTACATATCGACCCTGACCTCAGTCATGGCCCTGAGCCGACATTTGATGCGAAAGATCTGCTCGCCAAGGCGTCGATTCGGAAGACTGAGTCGATTGTAACAACTTGGGCCACTGTTGGTTAAAAGTGTACATTGGAGAGGATAAAAAGTATACAATTTAATCTATCCTCGACGAAACAAGTACCCATTAATATTGCACTCATGATCTTGTTGCTGCGGCATAGGTGTCGAATTACCCGGTTATCTGCAGCTGAATAAAAATATCTTGACACTGCGAGATATCGTAGTGCGGGTTCGTTGCTATTGGGGAATAGATAACGAAGCGGCTTCCAAAGGTATTTGTTGATGTAACATTATGGCAGAGAGCCCACTGGTCGACATGCCCATTCACTGAAAGTACAGCAGGTCCGATGAAGGGACCGAATTGACCGACAGGGTTGGGCTATATTCAACAAGTGGAATTTATGAGTTGGCTACCCTTTTTTTTTTCAGAGCATCAGAGACGAACCTTTGCACAGTATCCATTGAACGCGACGGTGCTTATAGCACCAATGACGTCGGTTATTAAAAATTGGGCACCGCCTATTTCCGGAGCCACAGCAGAACCTAGAACGTTCAGATTCTCAAGATCTGTGTGCAGCTGGGTTTGTGTAAAAAACGATTTCGCGTTGCCATTTACGTTATCCTGTAGTGCGATATCACTTAACATCGAAACAAAAGGAGTGAGATGCTAAGCTTACGGTGAGAGCGATCGTATTCTTCTCCTTCGTCAAACTGACCACACTGCCATTTCCTGTTATCACGATGCCCGTTATCTGTGATGCTGTACCACCGGTCTTTGGCACCCATTGCAGGATAACGTCTATAAGAGGAAGCTGGAAGTTGTTCAAGCATGTTTGAGGGTTTGGCGGGGTGGCCGCAGTGTCTTGGTAGACGGCCAGGCGATTGCCAGTGCCGCAAAGTTCAGTGGCATCCCCTATGCAGACTTTGTTACATTCTCTGTCTGGGGCGGGACTTACAATCTCCATATATGTATCGCACCCTGTAGAGGTAAGTAGAAGCATATGGATTAAGTTTGTGGGATGGAAAGAGAGGTTTTTGAAGACTTACAACACTCTTGGCCAAATTCCAATCCAGCTAAGGGGAACCCAGCAGATTTACAAGCCGCAGTACAACCCTCGACATTAAATGCTCCAGAGACGGTCACCTGGGTACCTAGTGTACGGAACCTTGTGAGAACTGCATCTCTTCAACCAAATCAGCATCATTGATAATTATAATTTTTTGAAATACTTACTGAAAGCAGCCTTTATATATAAAGGTTCCAGCGGTCTGCGGGATGGTAGGTGTAGCCACTGGTGCGGTAGTGCTAGTCGTCGTCACTACAGGTGTAGTGCTGGTCGTTGGCGTTGGTGTTGTCGTAGGGGCTGCGCTACTGGGTTCCGAGATGAATATTACTAGCGAGGCTCCATTGAAAGATGTATACTTACTGGGAAAAAACGTTTATTGCATCTGGGCCACCGCATATTTCAGCCGAGTTCCCCGTGCATGCCATGTTACAGCTGCTACTAGAGATTGGTACTCCAGGCGACTCTATGACGTTATCACAGACTGTGAAGATTGAAATCAGTGGTCTCCCAGAAGGCATAGTTGAAGAAACGTACAGCATTCCTAGTAAACAAGGGTTTGATATAAATTGACAACATGATTTTGATATAATACCACTTACGCGCGCAAACTCGACCCCGGCGAACGTGAACCCGCCGGACGCGCAGAAATCGAGACAGGACTCGATGGTCATGTTGTCGACACTGGTGAACGATGCAACTTTCAACGAACGACTGGCGGTGGAATCGCTGATGGATATTGCGAATATGTTATTAGCTTGGGAGTATTAATGCTGAACAGTATTGACTAGTACACTTGCCTAAAGCATCCAACAGATGTCCAAGCAGCAGGGAGGCTGGTTTGGCGAGCATTCAGCCCTGCAGCTGCGTGCACGCAGACCTATAACATGTATTAGGGCATAATTAAGACAAAGGTACAGCGTTTGTCTACCAAAGCAGAGCATGAAAGCCAGGCCAGAAATACAGAGAAGCTTCGAGTGAATAACAGGTTCATGCGGGGAGTTGGGCCATATCAGCACAGAAAATGACGGCTTTATACAAACACTTACCAGAGGAAAGCCGCGGGCTTCCAATTAATTTTAGTGTTCCTGCTGTCGAACACCTATCCATCTTCGACGTTCAATCCGGTCAATACGGGACTTCTACGTATTTTTCTTAATTTTCTCAAAGTTATCACTTCTACTGCTCTCGCACAACCTGTAGTATATCGTTAACTACCGTATAAGATTGCAAAACTCGGCATCCAAATAAGAACAAAAAACGCAAGAACTGGTATCGAGCTTCTTATTTGCTGCACTCGCATGAAGCATCTCCATCGGCAAACGTTTGATATTGAGAGAGGGATATATAGATTAGATGTCAACGTGTTTGATCTCGTATTGATATCCGCAAGCGAGCCAAACCCACGCTCACTAAACTGTTTATCCCTCCAAACACCTCTCAGTTAATCAGCCGCCAAAGAGGTACACCGCTATTATTACGCTGTCAGCGTTGACATTAATATAAATGGGGCGGGGATGAAGAGGACCCAGTGCCTTGTTCGGGCCGGGTATTGTCGTTGCGAGTCATGGAAAATAATGATCTTCATGATCACCTCGCTCCGTAAACCTCGACATCTGCAGTTCTGGACATTACTTACTTCTATGCGCTATGTGTGAGATGCGCTGACGCATACTGGAACTTGAAAGACGCCTGCACCTTTTGAGCCCCTTTTCTGTCGGTCCCACGAATGTCCTGCCCACAATTTTGCGATGTGTGATCTTCTTGCCACACATCGATTCTGGCAAGGAACATAATTGTTCTGGATTATAGCGGCTATCACTTTCTTTGGTCAGATGTTTTTTGGCAGCTCTTCTGAGGATACAAGGGCTGTAGATTCATATCATGACGGCCCCATTGCAATAAATAGTCTCTATCGGATCCGAGTCCTCCCTTTGAGACATTATCGCTATAAATACTGCCTGTGATGTTTGCAATGAATAATATTCATCGGATCCTCTTCCGACACCGAAGAACTGTATATAATTCATGGCATTTGCAATGATGATCAGTAGTCGCAAGCTGACAGTCAGCGTTTGATATATGTAACCGGGTCCTATACTTACTGCATCTGGGGGTACGAAAAGCACAATCCATTTCTCACGGAGACACAAATACTCTACCCAAGGGCCTGTTGATCAATCATCTATCTGAGCGTTCGGGAGTTTTCAGAGCCTGTCTGACTCAGTCTGTGCACAACTGCGAATATGTGGGGGAAGCTGGGAACTCCCATCACAGTCAAGTTGAACTAATGTTAGTTGATTAGAACTGTGCACATAATGCGAGTAACTCTGACCGACTCGTCATGATTCATCTCGAATGTTATGGGATACCTTTTACAAAAAAAGCTTTGAAAAAGTTTGATAAAATAGCATGTCGCCGTAGTTGCGTAGGTCACATGATAACGATCCGAACGCGTCCAAAAATAGTTCCAAGTCTCGAACTCTGCTCCTTCGTTCTCACCTCCCCATTGTTCACATTCCTGACCCTATCGACGTCTCTTGTATCTCTATCCGTAAAAACAACTTGAATCAACATGTCGAGTAATACCGTTCGTAGGGGTCCTTTGCCAGCCCCCGTGATGATGCAATCTCCCTACCCTCACACATTGACAAGCTCGTCGCTTACTAGGACCTGAACCTGGAAGGAAATCCGCCAAGTTGACATCTGCCATCCGGCTTGGTCAGGGTTTCACATGGTTGTTCCGTACCTGGATCGGTGCACGCATCGTTCGAGCGCCCGTATTTGGCATAGCTGGTCGTCCAACTTCCCATGTTGATTGCATCGTTTATTCGGTCCCCGTAACTAGGGTCTCGTCTTTTACTTTTTGCTTCGTTTGGTTTCATTGGTCCTGTTCCAACCTTTCCCTCCTCACATTGTCGCATAACGGTCTCCTCGAAACCTCTCCAACTCTCGACAATTTACCTTCGAGGCCACTATCGCCACGGAAAGCCACAGCTTTACCCTTAGAGCGACTAAGTCTGAGTGAGGTATTGACCTCAGGTCGATGAAACACCCCCTCAAACGTGGCGCCCCCAAAAGATTGACACCGCCATTTCATTTGTACACTGTAGTCATAGATCTTCAAGCATTAAGTGTGAACAAATGCGCTCGTTTCTGCATTCTTCTGCCCGGCCGACGTTCAATGGTCTTTTCTCAAGGTAATGTGCCTATGCGTATTATTTTTCTACTTATACATTAATACATAGTAGCAAACTGGCAACACATCAGCGCTCTAGATATTTCAAAGGCAATACCTTATGGTCAGTGGGTTAATTTTCAACCCCGTTCATACTGAAACCTTTTCTATCTACCTCGATTATCCTATATATGACTGCATTTTTGGTCTCACCCTTGACATTTTCCATAGCTCACTTGAAGGTAAGTGTCGTAATCGTTCCCATATTTTGTAAAATGTCATGCATGTCAGGGGTGTCATAGTCGGTTATCTAATATTTCAACAATGCAACACCAAGGGGATAGCACATGCTGCAAGTCCTCACCAAGTCCTCACGGTCATGTACCTTGAACTTTTACCATTGCTAAATTTACACGAAAATGAATTCCACCAAAAATATGTGGTTACTATTAGACGGACTATGTGACTTTCATCGCCTTTTACTGTATCCCGCGTGGACCGTTCATTTTCGTGTCTATGTAATGAAAGCTGAAACATCGTACCATGTTTTCCTCATCAATTCTCCGTTCCACTGAGGTTGACTCAGGACCGAGTTTGACTGGCATTCATCGGTCGAGCATGTCAACCGGTAACAACTAAAACTGCGTTGTCCATCATAGGGCGCTCAGCGGAATTACGACTTACCAATGGGTGTTGTACTGCGTGCATGTGCACGTCGGTGCCCAACCGTTACAGACTGATCGATCATGATCTATATCAATGATCTCACCTGCCGAATCGCGACCACGCCGGCTTTTTTAACAGCATCACGTCTAATTTTAAAATTCGGGAAATTATCTTGTATGTGCTTGGGAACCACGAGGCATATGACTACGAGGTATCTGGCATAAATGTTTTCGATGTGTCTCAAGTCTGATGGTCGGGCTCATTAGTTTATGGCATATCCTTTGCAAATGTCGGGAAAAATGATTGGAGCTATCCAGAGGCGATGATGTACGTCAAAAATGCATTGAGTCTGCTACCTGGGTCCAATAATGCGTCGGGATCTGTGAAAGAGATTTCTCAGTGGCTACACACATACTGCAGCGGTTCATGTCAACGAGTCGGCCATCCTGTCTCCGAGCCACGACCGCATCAATTCTTGTTCGTATGTCTTGCTAGGTTTTCGGGAATTACCCATTCGTGTTTGGGGCCTACGATGGGTCCTACTAATAGGTATAAAAGCTCTCAGTTTTTTGACATTGACTTACAAGCTTCTTCACTACTTCAAGATGCTCGGACTTCCCTACATCGCGTTGGCCCTTGCATTGGCTACCTCCCCTATCGAAGCCAAAATCTCCTGCAAATGCTTGCCAGGACAACCCTGCTTCCCGAAGCCGCCAGTGATCTCGGCTTTCGAGAAGACACTTTCGCATCCCCTAATTCATCCTCGACCCTTAGGAAGCGTTTGCTTCCCCAGTGATGCATCGTTCAGTCCATCCGCTTGCAATTCCATCAAGGCCAACTGGAACAACGGCGCATTCCGCGCTTCCGTCCCACAGGCGGGCCAGTTCATTAACTGGGAAGCCCTCATCAACTCGACATCCGTCAAGCAATGCGACCCTTTCGGTGACATTAACAATCCACAAAATGTCTGCTTCCAAGGAAGGGTGCCTTGGGGAGTCGTCAACGTCACCAGCATTACCGACATTCAAAAGACAGTGAAATTTGCCTCACAGCACAATTTGAAGCTGATCGTGAAGAATACAGGGTAAGCGTTCCTTATATTATCACGGTTATCTTATACTTAATATACTTTCGAAGCCATGAAAATTTAGGGCGTAGCTTCGGAGAGCAATCCATTATGTTGTGGACCCACAACATGCAGGACATCAAGTTCTCGGATAACTTTGTTCCAAAGGGTGCGCCGCGTGGCACCAAGGGAATCTCGAGTATGTTTAGTCAATACAGCCGGTTCCTATATCACGCTAATCTCACGCGCTACAGCGGTTACTATTGCACCCGGTGTCCAGTGGGGAACTTTGTATGAAGCGGTTGCAAAGAAGGGTAAAGTCGTCGTTGGAGGAATTGGCGCTGGCGGCTCTGTGGGTGCTGGTGGTGGCTGGCCTATGGGAGGCGGTCACAGCATCCTATCGCCTTTCTACGGCTTAGGTAAGATTGAAACCTTCCTTCCACATTTCAACTGTCTCAATGAGCGTCTAGGTGTCGATAACATTGTTGAGGAAACCGTCGTTCTTCCAAGCGGAGAACATGTCACAGCCAACCTGTACACAAACCCCGATCTCTTCTGGGCCCTGCGAGGAGGAGGAGGCCCCAGCTTTGGAATCCTTACGTCTGTCACCTACAAAACTCACACAGCAGAACCAGTAACTGCGGCATTCCTCGTCGCTAACACCACAACTGAAGCGGGACGCTTAGAACTCTTCAACGAGTGGGTCAAGCTACACCCCTCCCTGGTAGATAACGGATGGGCTGGGTTCTGGCCTTACAGTGGAACCCAATTCTTCCTCACTCTCATGGCCCTCGGCAATCCCCCAACCAATCCCAAAGCGAACGCGACTCTCCAGGGCTTCTACGACAAAATTGCCAAGATCCCCGGTGTTGCCATCGATTTAGAGGTGACGAAACCGTATACTGGCTTCCAACAGTGGTACGATGAGAATTTCATCCACAGTCAGAAAGGCATCGGATTCAACTACACCGTTGGTGACTTCAGTGGAGTACCCGCCACCACTGGCTCCGTCTTGATCCCCCGTAAAAATTTCGAACAAAACACTGAAGACTTGGCCAAAGCTCTTGTCGCCCTTGACGACGCTCGTCCCTTGTTCGTGAAGCTTGATTTTATCTTCTATTTGCAAAAGCTGATTTCTTTTGTTTCTGATAGCCTTGTGGGAGGTGGGGCTGTCGCTAAGACTGACCCTGATGCAATGGCTGTCAACCCCGCTTTCCGAGGAATGATAAGCGATCTTGTCATCGCTCTTGGATGGGATGCTACTACTGCTACTCCTCAGGACATTTTGAAGGTCGAACAAAAGGTCACCCAATTGGCAGATGGTGTTAGAGCTGTCACCAAGAGCCCAGGTGCATACGTCAATGAGGCAAGTAATGCTGTCATATTCAGAGAAAAGTTATCTTACCTGCATCTTAGCCTGAACTCCTTGTTCCCAACTTCCAGGATGCATACTGGGGATCTCACTACCCACGTCTTCGTTCGATCAAGAAGAAAATTGATCCCAAAGATCTGCTCATTGTCCGTCAGGGCGTCAATTCAGAGGGCTGGGATAACGAGATTCTTTGCAAGACCACATGAGGAACTCATGCCTGACGTTTATTCAAAATCTTTCCAGTCTTATAATTATTATCTCCCCATACAACGTTAACTATTTAGTATTCTTTATATTTCGTTCGATCGAGTAGTAGTGTTAGCTTCGATATTTACCTATATATTAATTTTATTCTTGATTGTGGAAGAAAATGCTTGAACTTTTGGTGGGGTGAGCTGCAAGACTACGGTATATTAGAGAGTGCAGAGGAC
Source organism: Panaeolus cyanescens (assembly GCA_002938355.1). Classification (NCBI taxonomy): domain Eukaryota; kingdom Fungi; phylum Basidiomycota; class Agaricomycetes; order Agaricales; genus Panaeolus; species Panaeolus cyanescens. The sequence continues at coordinate 14,734 of NHTK01001209.1, forward strand.
ATGCGCATCACTCTCGACGTACTATCGACTACTCATCCAAGTCGTCCGAATCAGAATCGATCCTCCAACGTTCATCAATATGGTCACGTGCGGGCACTACTTCTGATCCCATCACTGGCATCAGTGGCATCACTATGTCAATGGCATCAGTGTGTTCGCCCTCTTTTATCACTTGCCAGCTCATCATTATACTTACGGCGCTCTTCAAGCCCCTCTATCAGCACCGTTCCATCTTCCAAACTCTTACCACTACCTAGTATCCGCCAGTGGTTAGTGACCAGTGCCCTATCGCAGTCCCACCACCATAGGAATTCCCAGCATCGCCAACGTCGCGCTCACCGGATGTTGTATGCATATCGAAATGATCAAATGTCAACGGGAAATTAATGCTATTATTACTACTGTCGGTTTTGACATTGATATACACAAGATATAGATGGGGTGAGAGGAGAAATGGGGCGGCGGTGACGTGGACCTGGCCGTCGATATGGAACTGGAATATTGGGGGTGTCATTGGCAGCGGCCATCTGGTATTGTTGTGATGGAAAATGAAGGCGACTGCGATTAGGATCGGGATTGGGTCTGCGTTCTCCTCATTGTTCGGGACACGGTTTTCGGTTTACTCGTAAGTTGCTTTTTTGTTGGAGTAAGTCACTGATATTGCGATAAAACACTGGGCGATGACGACGCATACTCGGTGTCGGTCTCAAATCGGCCTGAAATTACACGGGAAGCCAGATTAATGATTTGTCAGAACACCTCGTTCATCGCATCCACCTCAACCGCCACAGTGAGGCAGAAGGCCGCGGCCGATATTCGACCTTTTTCTCGAACACGGCCCAAAAGTACCGCTCGAACGACTTAATGCGTTTATGCAACCAATTGTTTGGGTAACCATTAAATAAATTAGTATTAAATCATAACAGCAATTACATTCCAGTGGAACGTATAAGTTTGCGAGAGGATAGTCATGAAATAAAGTATCGTCGAGTGTTGCAAACCTGGTATTCTACCATGACCCTTTGGGAGTACATCTGCTAGTAACATGTTGTGCAGTGTCAGGGGTTGTGTGCGACACATTTCTCTCTCTTCGATGGAGAGTAGATCTACCTCTTCCGTGTTCAATCATATCGCCTCATCCAATGGAATCGCAAAAACAGCGCCCATAACACTTAGTCTTCTTCATCCGCAGCACCAAGCCATCAGGGACCAGAGTGGAAGAAATGAATAAGCTTAAACTTAGTCGAGCCTCGCTCCCGTCGCTAACGCTGCGTTATCTCCTCCCTGTTTAAACCTTCTAGTATCACAACAGCTATCGATTGGTGCCATATGCATCCCAATGCAGACTGCCCAGGGTGAGCTACTCCATGGGCCCATGGGCGGTGCGTCTTGTTTCATCATCATTGTTCGAATTTCCCGCTTCAATGTCATCGTTTTTCCGCCTATCTGTTCTGAATGTATCATCGCGTGTGGCTCATTGGACAAAAAACATTCTGACCCTACTTTTTCGTGTACATGTGTCAAGAGAAATGTACTCAACGAGCTCATTTGTCCCAAGCCAGTGGACTAGAAGCTCCTGCTGACCCACATCACATCCTACAATATCATTCCATGCATCTTATTGGCTTGTCACTATCGATGAACTCACCTGGTTGAGTGTGCTTATCAACGCCTTCTCAATATCGTTCAGAATTTGATTGCATCTCCTTCTGGATAGAGCGGTGCGAGCTCCTCCACGGCATCGGTCTTGCATTGTTCAATGTTGTCGGTGCGATGTCATTCTACCGATCTGTTCTAAACATATCTTGTTCCATTCAACAGAAGTCAATCGATTAGATTATCTGTCCTAAGTAAACTAACGATAAGGTCCTTCTGACCCACATCTGACCCACATCGTAATACATTTTTCTGTCTCGGCATTCGGTATACACGCCGCATGATGAGGAATTGACATTCCCACCACACGTCAGAAGCGTTACCTCGGGTCCAATCTCTGTAGAGATGGTCCGGCTATAGGGCGCCATCATCGATGGACGCACTTGGTCGAGAGTATATTAAGGCCATGTAAAAGTCACTTTTAATTCACCCCTGTCTGTAAAACACAAAATGTCAGAGAAATTCGTTTGGTTTGGTACGTCATTTGCACGATTTCCAGCATCGTCAATGTTGCTCATTCCATTCCCCTCATAGTCACTGGTACCACCACTGGTATTGGAAACCACCTCCTTCATCAGCTCCTCGCTGCAGGCCATTCCGTTATTGCGACCGCCCGCAAGCCCGAATCTCTCCAGAAGCAGCTTGCTGAGAAATACGATGCTGAGACTCTGAAGCGTTCATTGGTCGTCAAGGTTGACGTCACGAAGCCAGAGGAGGTGAAGGCGGCCTTCGACGAGGCAGTCGCAAAATTCGGGCTGATCGACATTGTCGTCAACAATGCTGGATACGTGAGTCACTTGATCCCTTCGAATACCACTTTTCATTAATTCATTTCATCAGGCTGTCGTAGGAGAGACCGAGACTTGCCCAATGGACGAAGCTCGTGCCCAGTTCGAGGTCATGTTCTGGGGTGTCGTTCATGTCACCAAGGAGGTGCGGCAATTTGATCACGCAGTTTACAAGTCAAATTCACCTTTCTCGTCGAATTTTTCAACAGGCTCTTCGCGTTTTCCGTGAAGTGAACCCAGCAGGCAGAGGTGGCCAGCTTTTCAACGTCAGCTCCTCTGGAGGATACTGCGCTCAACCCACCTTGCCTTACTACAACTCGGCCAAGTTCGGTATGTTGGAACCGCGTTCTTTACGACATTTTTGGTTTAACTCTGACACCTCTTTTAGCTCTCGAGGGCTTCACCGAATCCGTCCGAAAAGAGATGTCCCCAGAGTGGAACATTCAGGCCTCCATCATTGAGCCAGGAGGCTTCAACACTGAATGGCGTGGTTCCAACATGAGCATTTTGCCCATTCACCCCGCGTACGACACCCCAACGAACCCCGTGAAGCAATACCGCGACATGTTCAACGCTCTTCCCTTCATCGGTAACCCAGAGAGGGGAGCCAAGGCATTCTTGCAATTGGCTGGAAGGCGCGATCTGCCCCTGAGGATTCAGTTTGGAAGCGACTCGTTGGCTATCGTTCGCCACACTGCCCAGAAGACGATCAACGACACCAACAAATTTGAAGAGTTGTCGCACTCCACGAACGTCGACGGCATCGATCCCCCTACATACACCAAGCAACTCCTTTCCTACTTGGGATCTGCTTAAGATAATTTTAATTGTACATGTACTATACGCATTTCGTCATGCAGCTCAAAACGAGTTGCCTTCTGTAAAATTCAATACAATGGTAATTTGATGATCACGATAATGTTACGGTTCGGAACGAAGGTCTATGTGTCAGATATCTAGTATACTGGTATAACTTAAAAGCTATCGCTGCGAAAAGAACGCGTTCGGCGCGCTTTTGCGAACTTTGGATGGGATGAGTTGAATTGGATGCCGCGTCGTCGCGCATCAGATGGGAATTTATTTCACCCTGCCCTAAACTCGGCAGCCGAGCGTCGTTTTCCGTTTTCCTCTCTTTCACCCCTACTACCACAACACTGCTTGTGCTTCCGCGTATACTGGTGATTTGTATGCCTTTATCGCAAGGCACAAATATATTTTCTAGTCCAACTCATGCTAGCTCACCCTTTTGGTCAATGGACTCATCTGCTCATGCTTTTACTATCGCCCCAGTTGAGTGGTCTGCAGCGGCAAATATACGGGACAGTTCAGGTTGTATGAAACAGAAGAAGCCTGCATGGACAATTCTCAAAACTTGGCTATGACATGAATCTTGGAATCTCTGCGCAATTCACAGTCCCAATTTGCGCAATTCACAGTCCCAATTGCTACCACCATGTTACCACAACTTGAACCAGTCCTCCAAGACCCTCTCAACCCCAACTTCATCGGGAGGAGGAACGGTTAGGTGCGATCATCGAGGGTGTAAGGAGGTTTTCTTAATGATTGGTGCAGAGGATTCAATTTGGTGAGTCGTCCGCGTTTCAACCTTGCCTACCAGCTCAACTGAAAGGACTTGAAAACCCTGAGCTCATGCCATTTTTCGTGTTTTTTGTTTCTTTTGTTTTTAGAATGTTACTCCATAATTCACTGAAGGACATCTGGCATAGGGGCGCATTATTCACGCTTTTGTGGGTCAATGCAACAACATGCTTGTCCACTCGAAAGATCTTGCTCACACTATTGGCAGTAGCACCCAGCATTCATCATCTAGGGCCCCTCTTTATTGAAACCGCCGTCTACGCCGACTAGGGCACGTGTTTCCTCGACTGATAACTTGAGTCCTAGTACGTCACAGACCACAATAACGAAGTCTGATGTGCAAGAAAAGGAACCTTGGCAATATATTGCTCCATCAGCGCTCCCTCTCGTCAAACCCATGTCGTTGGACCAATACTCTTGCTATTCTGCCCCCTTGCCACTCTTTTTGATGTTTGGTTCTTTGGTGGTGCCCTGTGCGACACTCAAGCATTTAGGATGTCGTAAGAACCACTTCTTCGTCGCCCTTTCTTTGATTTTCCTGCATGTCCTCCTCTACACCTTATCTTCACTTCTTTCAACTCGCTCAACATATTTGGTCATAGTAGTGAATGACGTGAAGTCACTCCGACCTCTTCGCTGTGCTCTGACGGAGAATGTTGATTTTAAGTCGCATTCTGTATTGCAATTTAAGATGTGCGTTTTCTGACCTTCATACGAAATGTTGCTTACCTTGTTCACAGAGAAACCCATAATACACAGAGAATGCGAAGGGACTCAACTTTACTCGTATCCCAGCTGGCGCCTGCGAGTTGTAGGGGGAAGGATGCCAACATGAGCCTACCGATTCATGTCATATGCATCTGCTAGTCATACTAGTAATAATAATAGTAAGTACACTTGCAAGTAATAGTAATGGTTGTAAGCTGACAATATCAACAAGGGCGATAGCTCGGAGAAACGGTTTGTTGTGCACCTTCAATATAACAACGCATTCCAATCTGGAATGAGAGCGAGACTTCGTAGGTGGTAATATACCACCGGAGACAAACAAGGTAGACAGGAATAAAACGGTTTAACTTAGCTCACATTCATTTGAGGAAGCTCGAATCGGATGAACAAGAACGCCGGTGATCACAACTGGTTGCAACTCGTGAACTCTTCTGCACACAGCCTACTCCCAGTGGATCACGCGTAGACCTCTCTTCTTTGGAGGACAGTTGAAATCCGACTTCAAGGATTATAAAAGGGAGCCTGCACGCGTCCTTGAACATTATCGACCTCGCCGTTTGCCTCACGTCGTTTGCCTGGTACTCGCACACAATGATTGCTTTATGTTCAGTTCGCTCTCTCATTTCACTCATGCTCCCAGCATGTTTGTGGATAGTAACCCCAGCACTCGGCCGTAATGCAATGCCAGACGCACACAGTTTTGAAACTGTAAGTTTTACAAGTAGCATCTTCTCATATTCGTGTTAATGCAATTATTACTGCGTCAGGTTCCACGATCTGTCAACAGCTGCGCAGACCCCGCCGATGCGATGACAGTATATCAGGCGTTCAGCGGTCAAAGAACTGCTCACCTACTGGATGTGCGCTGGAGTTTCGTCAATGCCAACAGCTTACAACCCGCGGGGCCTGTTTTATGGAGCTTTGAAGGCCCTGCATTCCGAGCATGGAGGACTCAACAACCGTTCACGGTCCCTCTCTTCCGACTCACGGGTACTAATAACAATGATTACATCTTCATGACTGGAGCGGATGCATCGACACCGCCGATTGTGGGTGGCTTCACAGCAGGCAGCCCAGTAGCCTGGGTGTACAACACACCTGGGTGTGACAGTGTGCCCCTCATGTCCGCCGTCCTTGCATCGGCAACCGACCATTACTGGACCACGGACGCTCACGATCACGCTGCGCTATTGGCCCGTGGCTGGAAGGATGGAGGCGTCGTGGCATATGTACTCCCGCCGATCTGATAGCTGTCTCAACTGGTACGTGTATCTGTATATTCTTCGAACTAAAGACTTTAATTGATCATAGTTTTGAACCAATTCTTAGGAGGGTTTCTATCCACATAATCTTTACTTTAAAGTAATTCCTCCGCCCAGCGGACCCATTGCACTACAAATGAATTTTTCGACATGTTATTTTGCTTTAAATTCAGCTCCTTCTGTGGAGCCTACATGCCTCCTCATCGCAACTTATGGTAGTACTTCCAGGTCTTGGAGTGTGGTGGGCAGTCGTCGCTCCAAAGATCCTTTGACGCTCACTAGTAATCCGTTCGATTCACATCATGCATAATTTTCCACCCAGCAGCTGCTTCAATTCGTTTCTGCCAAATTATCTCTAACTGTACATGTTGATTCAAAACACTCTGAACCAGTCCTCCGAGTCTAGCCTTCTACTTTAATTCCCGTATCCGGGGTATTCCTACCCATCCCAGTCATAGATAGTTCTAGCGCTGAACGTTGAACCTCAACTCAGGGTTTGCAGTGATAGACGAAGCCCGCGCCCAGTTTGAAGTCATGTTCTGGGGTGCGGTTCATGTTACCAAAGAGACGCAGAACTCATTTGGCGCGCTTTTGCGAATTTTGCATGGGGTTATTGGGATGAGAGTTGTATTATGCAGACGCCGCGTCGTTGCGCATCAGATGGGAATTTATTTCACCCTGCCCTAAACTCTGCAGTTGAGCGTTGGCTCCGTTTCTGTTTCCTCTCTTTTTTGAAGTTTTACCCCAAATACAAACCTACTTCTGCTTTTCCACGTATACTGGTGATTTGTATGCCTTTATCGCAAGGCAGAAATATATTTTCTGGTCCAACTCATGCTAGCTCACCTCTTTGGCCAATGGACTCGCGCTGTTCACGCTTTTTAATATCGCCCCAGCTGAGTGTTCTGCAGCTGCAAATTTAGTGGTCATCGCCTAAAATTCAGGTTGTATGAAACAGAAGAAGCTTGCATAGGCAATTCTCAAAACTTGGCTATGACATGAATCGTGGAAGCTCTGCGCGATTCACGTCCCAATTGCAACCACCACGTTATCACAACCAGACCTCCAAGACCCTCTCAACCTCAACTTCATCGGGAGGGAGAATGGACCCAAAGCAGAAGATGCCTGATGCAACTGTTTCTGCTAGGTGCGATCATCAGGGTGGAAGGAGGTTTTCTTAGTGATTGGAGCAGAGGTTTCAATTTGGTGGGTCGTGAATGTTTTAAATTTCAACCTCGCCTCTCATCAGGGACTTGACAACTCTGAGCTCATGCCTTTTATTTTTTCCTTTTGTTTTTAGAATACTCCATCATCACTCAATTCAGCGAAGAAGATCTGACATGGGTGAATTATTCTCCATTGGTACGCCGATGCAAGCATTCTCTCGTTCTCTTCGAGAAGGTTGCTCATGCTACTGTCATTTTGCAGGTCTGCCTCTTTATTGAAAACACCGTCTACACCCACTAAGACACGTGTTTTCCCCACCGCTGGCTTTAGTACGCCTACGGCTTGTGCATGAATTACACCACAGCCCAGTACGCCGCGGACCACAACAACGAAGTCTGGTGTGGAAGAAAGGGAACCATGTCAATACATTACTCCGTCAACGCTGTCTCTCTCGTCAAAATCCAGGTCCTCAGACCAATCCCTCCGCTACTCTGCTCCCTATTCCATTGATCGCTGGTTCCATGGTGGCGCCCTGTGCGACGCCCAGGCATTTGGAGCATCATAAAAACCGCTTCTTCTGCACTCTTTCATGCATGTCTGGATCGTCGTCGTCTTCCTGGATAATTTTCACCCATTTTGTCTCTTCTTCGTCATCAGGCTCTCTTCTCCACTTTTTCTTGATATCTTTTATTGTGCAGTCTCGATTCAGGTGCATTATTCACCTGAATTTCCTCCAGGCTCCTTGTCTCAGTCGTTGATTTCTGACTTGCAGCAAATGTGCCTCCGAATAGCGATGCCGCCTATCCGCCATGTAACCATGAATCCCGATTCCTAAGCAGGATGCTAGCTGACGTCTGGTACTTGATTTCAGTGCACTTTGGTGCTTATTCTCTGGTGGTTTACATTTTGTTTCGGTTGCCTAAAAACCCTTCAACTGTTTTTCGCGAATGTTGCCAGGGGTCTTTATTACTCCTCAGCTGATGTTGCACTGAGCGCTGAGGGATGCATTCTCGCTTGGGTGATGACACTTGCTTACCTGTTGTCTTCGCATGAACCTGTCTGTAATGGTCATTGTTTTGACACGTCCTGCCGCTCAGAGCCCAATGTGGAATATTTCGGTAGAAGGTAACAGTAACATCAAAACAGGCGTGGCAGCCTTTCACCCGTCTTCATTCATGATTTATGCCAGAGAGCCCACTCCTCTAGATCTGGCCCTGTGGTGTGCAGAATTATCCGAGTCCCTGTGGGGTCTCCGGATCCGATGGCTCTAACGTTGTCCACGGGCATGGCATGTAACTCTCCTACTCCCACATTCACAACCTTGCCTTTGAGTCCGACTACGACAATGGGAATACACAATGCAGAGCCGCGAAATTTTATCACGTCATTAACGGGGGTTCGGGGGATCTACGTCACCATGTGTATAACAATTCTAGAAGTATCAATAACTCTTTTTCAAAAGCCTTCATTACCACCCATATACCCATTTATTTTCAAAAGAAAAGAGTAAACTATGACGCACATTGTTATTTGTGGCAGGATTATTGACTGGTCGTATTTTTTTTATTTCAGAGTTTCGTAATGCCTCGTAAAGAAGGACTTGGAAGCGTTGTCTTCCATCATCAATGAACCACAAGTCACCATTGTAATAAATAGTATCCAGGTCAAGGAACCAGTGAACACTTGTATTCACTTTGTGCAATTGCGGAAAGGCTTTTGGACGAGAAAAGAGTTCATTCATAGTTGTGAACGACGTGCTAGAGGCCTTGACGAATTCATTGATGGTTTCGAGCCTGGGAGGAGTGTCACGGGGGTTGAGAGCATAACTGATACCCACAGTTAAGTGTTGGAGTTTATTCTGGCCCTGTACTCTGCGAAGGAGAGAGACCAACGAGGAAAGTACTCCTACATAATCGGTCGGCTTTGCGACGTTACAGATGCCGACTTCGAATGTCGTGCACGTACGAAGTGAATTGACGAGTCCTTTAGCAAGCTCAGCGATTGGGTTAAACGTAACTGGTGCATTTGTAAGGGTAATTCGGGGTGAAACTGAAATTTGTTCATATGGGAATATAGCAACGGCGAAAGGGAGTGCGACTTACAAGTCAGATTCAGTGTTTTGAGGTTAGATGCGTTCAATAGAAAGTCACGCAATATTGGGAAGTCCGAATGGCAATTATGTAAACCGTCTGTAAGGTAGGTGAACGACTGCAGCGCGACAAATGAACTAGTGTTCGCCTTTTTGTAGAGCGAGTGCACGATGTGGATCGCAGTGTTACTGAGCTCCAGTGATTTCAGCTTCAGGCTGCCTTTGCCTTCCTTGGACATGGTGTCATTTCTGGGGATACGGGTATTCTTAAGCACGAGCTCTTCGAGATTGGGAAAGCGCCACAGAAACAACTCCGAGCCAAGGAGAATATCGTCCAGTGTGAGGTGGGAGAGTGATTGGATGTGCGCGGTGGGAAGAGTTAACTCGTAATGCCGCATATCATATCTATGCAACTGCAACGAATGAAGTGTCGAGCAAGAAAGGTGCTTTTCCAAGTCAGTGCACGGCCCGTACGCCTGTAAGTCGATATTCAGCCTCTCGAGCGATCCCTTTGCTATGCATTTGGATGCCAGGTCGGCGACAAATCTTGTCCATGATGGGCTTGTGCAGCGGTCCTGAGACGGAAAATACATTTCCAAAGCTTTCAAGTTCGGGAGCAATTGCAAAATTGACCCGCATTTCCGTACTTGGTCTCCATCGAACTCGGAGTTAATGGGGTCAATGATGTCCGACACGCAAACATGTAATTCTTGCACAAGGGGTCCCAAAGCAGAATTTTCGCCGAGAATGGACAAGAGGGACGACATGCGTTTGGAGTAAACAGCGATGGCCACGATGTTATCTTTATTGCTTTCTTCCATGGGGCGCCCGAGAACAATCCTTTGGAAGATATAGGGACGACAAAGCGAAGCAAAGAATTTGCAAGTAAGGGCGCACGAACTTAGGACCTGAAGCGATGTGTGTGGTGGGCTCGTAGATGGCTTGCCAGGGACAGTATAACGATAATCATCTCCAAGAAACTTGATGATTTCGATGAAAAGCTCAGTTGGAAACACAGAGTCACACTGCTGGTGTGGATATCCAGATGTTGTTGACATGGTGGTGTGGGGGTAAGAATCGTTTGTGGGTTTGGTTTCAATGGGGACAAGATACGAAGAGAATCAAAGCGTAGGGATTCTAAATAAACACCCAACAAAAGAACAAGAGAGAACAAGAGAGAACACCGACGTTGCTTATAAAGTTACTCCAGTGCAGTGGGTAGGCTGTGTATAGCCCACAAACCTTGTCGAGATGACTCGGGAGCGCAACACTGCAAAATCACTGCAATTCTTTCACTCGTTTCAGGAAGTTAAAACTGTACACACGGTTCGATGCAAAATACCGTGACTCGATCTTCTAGCCTTCGACTTTAATCCCCGTATCTGTGGCATTCCTACCCATCCCAGTCATAGTTCCATTCTTGAACCTCAACTCAGGGTTCGCACTGATATCCACGGCGCCCGTTGCAGGAGCGAACCACCAAAGCGTGGTGATACCGACAGGGAACGTATACTTGGCCTATATTCAAGAAGTGGGTCAGTAAAGGACAACAACGTACACTAAAACAAGGACGAAAACCGCACCTGCATTCCTCTAAATTCAATCGTGGTCGTGACAGGCTTCGGGTTCCAACCACTCGAAGCATTGTCATACCCTACACACCATGGTTTGCCTAATCAACAAAACTGCACTATCAAGAAAACCGAAATGACTCACAATTCAATACAACGATAGAGTATTGCAACCACTCAGCAGAGCTCGTGCGTTGCGTGACATATGCACCCACTCTCAGCGCCCAACCCAAGCTTCCTCCTACAGAAACTCCAATACGTTGACCAAACGGACCGCCAGGATCTTTCGGGATGATAGCTTTCGAAGCTTGAGCCATCGAATAGACTGCATCAAGAGGCAAAGATTGAGTGAAGAGAAACCGTGAAAAGCAGGATGATACCTACATTCCTGATTCAACGAATAGCTTCCGTCGCTGTTTATGGTGACCAGCGCACGACAACCTGGACCACCACAGCTGTTTGTACCAGGGTACTTGGGATTACCACTGCCGTCCAACGCAAGGTTCCACATAAGACCCTGGGCGGCACCATACGTCAAAACGACGAGAGATGTATAACAAGTAAGAGTAACATACCGATTGTGAATAATGCTCAAGGCTTCCGATCCATCTGCGGACCTTATTCAGAGGTTGAACCCATTTCAGAATATCTATACGCACAGGTTGTCCATATACCACTGTACGCAAAGATGGGCTTTACGCGTGCGTGATAATCCAAGCGAGAACTAAACGTACCTTGAGATCGGACCACCAATCAGACCCAAACGTTCCTGAGCACTCAGTAAAGAATATCGCCTATTATTACCAATATCAGAGTTCCGTTAGCTCAAAGCAATAAAACCAACTTACCTTTGAAGGGTGCGCATTATGAAACGTGTCTTGATTTGCAACAGAACCAGCATAACAATGAAAGCCGACACCAGCAAACGCATCACCGTAATTATTCATCTACAACACAAAACCTTCTCAATAAAAGAATGAACACGAGTCGTGCACAAGAAACGCACCAGCTGAATCGGATAACTACCCGCGTTGTCCCAGTTATGCTACCAAACAACGTCAATCAGTACTCAGCTTAGAAGCAAGAATAACGATAAATAACGAACTTCATATCCAATAATCTTCACCCCCGAAAGTCCATTCGAATTTAGTAAAGAACGAAGGGCAGTGGCAATCCTCCCCTCAGTATCGGAGCTCATGGTGCAGGTCGGATACGTGGGGTTGCTATTCTGAGGCTCATTCTAGATAGACGGTATGAGGTCAATGGCAAAGAAAGTTACAGAATAAATCAAGAAAGACAGACCTGAACCGAAATTGCATAGACCGAGAATCCTTGATTCTGAAAGCCTTGGACAGCCTTGAGTAGGTATGTTGCGTCTACGACAAGAGTTAATCAAAAACCGTGGATGATGTTAGGAGGGGCTTACATTGAGTAACATATTGCGTCTTAAAAGCCCCTCCGTTCATGGTGCCGCTATCTTTCATCCATCCAGGCTGTATATGCAATCAGAAGAGACGTCTTGACAGAATAAACCAAAGACTCACAGGTGACCATGGGACCAGTTGCAATTTCAAGTTACTGTTATACGACTTGATATCTCTGAGCACTGAAAACACGTTCGACGGGATTTTGTTAATATTAAAGTTATTGAACGAAGTATCCCCAGAGGTATCGTCAAGCGAGTATTCTGTACGATAAATGGGCCAAACGTTAGCATAAAATGGAAAATCAGTTCAAAGGGGGACGTACGGCTCGCAGAGAAATCGGATGCGCCAATAGGGATACGAATAAAATTGAGTCCTGCCGCATTCTCTCCGTATCCTGGGTTGAAAAGATAATTGAGGAGCTTGTTATAATTTCCAGAGTTCTTGCTCTGGTAAACGAGGTGAACAGTATCTCTTGCGAAATTCGAAAAATGCATACCTTCAGATTGCTCAAAAGCTGGGCCGACGAATCAGCTATAGAATTCAAAGAAAGCTGCTCCAGATCACTGGTTTAAGGAGACGATGAGGAGAAAGCATACTCACTCAAGGACGCCCCAAACCCGGCGATAGATTGATACTTGGTTCCATCTTTGATGACAATGTCGGCGTCTCCTATCGGTCCTGGGTTCGCAAAATTGATGGGACTGCTCAGTCCCAGCGAAGTGAAGAGTTTGGAGCGATCCCACGTCGTTTGCCACTATAACCAAACATGTTGAGCGATTGAAAGAAGGATAGAGTGAAGAAGAGAAGAAGACGAAGAGAGATGCAAAAGTAGATGGAAATCATCGATTAAGACGACGTCGATCAAAACGCGAAGGAAAATCAAAGAAAGGGTGGAGAAGAAGTGGTCCTTACAATATCCCAAATCTGCTGTGCGACACAAAGGCCACCAGCATAGATCAAAACGATCAACGAGAGTGTCTTCGAATGCATGACAATGCGACAACCTGCTCGAATAAACCGGTTGCAATGTCGATTCCGGCTTGAAGGAAGGCCTCTTATAACACAACCAAGAGGAGGGAAAGACCAAAAATAGCGTTAGAGCCAAGGAGGAAGATCGACATACGTGTGGAGGTCGATCTGGGAGGCAAGGTATGGATCAATTTCCATACTTCCAGGTGATGCAATTACGGGTCTTGATGCAGATGCGAGGTACGCTATGCAGAGTGCTGCAAAAGCTCGGATGATCGGACCTAGAGAAGAAAAAGGATGTTTATCCGTAACGAAGGACAAGAGGCACATGCTTTGGGAATGCGATCTTTAGCCAGATGATCTGTCCATGAAGCAGCTAGAAAGCATTGATGCCAGTGACACAAACTGTTCGCTGATAAGCCTAGATGTGCGCGATGTCAACGCGTAGCATTCAGTTTTCTCTCTACATAATCCAAGCTTTGTGTTTTATTGTTCATCGCAAAAGGTTCGCTATTAATGCCTACATAAAATTATGGTAAGCCTTGGAACTCGACCAATTCAAAGCAACAGATCTATCTGGGGTGCTCACCGTACAAGAAGATTAATAGTCATGCGAGACTATCAAAAAGAACCCTTAGACCACATCATATTCCCCCTATTCATTCCTAGGCATCCCATGCGACCATGAAGTCATGAATCCGTGTAGTCACACACATGCGATTGACCAAACTCGGCTAGTGATCTCGCCTGGCACAACGAGAGGGTATGAGCCGGATACCTCCCTGTGGCATCCTCAACTGAAGGACCACTCGTCATATTAACCATATTCCTAGAGCCGACAGTGATTCAAGACCAGAAGAAATCCCCCTTCCAAACCTGAACGGGATGGAGTACCGTGATAATTGCCTGAAATTGCCGATGCGCTGGCATGACCTTCCGATTCCGCCAAAAGATACAGAGGATGTGCCGAGAGGGGCACTTCAGAGCCTGAAGCATTGATAATTAAAGAACCCTATTCGCTGGTATTTTAAGCTAGAGAATGCATAGTGGCGGGTGATAAACGACAAGATGCAGAGTCAGGTTGAAGGACGAAGTGAGGGTCATATGAACCCGGCAACCAAAACGAGAATCCCGGGCTTTGCCGACGGAATTTGCCGCAATCTTATCTTATCTCTACCACCTAGCCACCATAATTCCCTTCATGCCTGCCTCGTCCAAACCTTCACGACGATGAGTGCGTCCGTCCAGATAATATTCCCTTGGTTCCATTTATTTTATAGAAACTAGCTCGAATGACCGAAGATCTGTGTGGGTATTCAAGCGTCCAAGCATTTTAACTTTCCATCCCTTCACCCGCCCTTTAATTAAAACAACACGGTATTTCTCAGTGCCATTATTGAAGAATCAGACGGAATCAAAACCAGCATCACCTGAGTCACACAAACAAGCACATCTCGTCCAATGATGGACAACTTTAGCGGAACCTTGACTGTCCGCCCGCCCATGCCGCGACAAATCTGGTAATCACCCCGCAATCACCCTGATGCCCCAGATCTGTACCAGACAGCGACATCCCAGGGCCCACGGGCTCCGCATGGTCACCAGTGTCTGTAGTACATCTTGGCGGAAACATAGCCTTTTGACATATAACCACCACCAGCACCTTGTATTTTGTTTCCTTCACGTCGCTGCCATGTACACCTCTTAAACAAAAGGGACTCTTCGGTTGCTTCTTTTCGCGTTTATTCATCGTCCTATTTCCTACTTGCCCATTGCTTTCGGCACCGTCAGTATCCAAAAATGACGGAAGCAACCCTGGGTAATACCATCGGTGCCGCATTTCTTGGTCTTGTGGCCGCGTCCATGTACGCTTCATTCAACAACCTTGCTGCGCACTAGTCGACCTACTGATGCAAACGACAGACTCTTTGGCGTTACCGCTATCCAGGTTTACATCTACTATCATAACTACCCCAAAGATTGGAGGTTACAAAAATTTTCAGTGAGTTCTCAGCGCCTGTCAAAGTTCCATGTTACGCTCGCTGTGAACCACATGTCTCAATTCACCATTCCGTCAGGTCGGACTTCTTCTGTAAGCCCCACTCTCGCAGTGTACTTCAAGTTGACAGATTAACCGAACCTCATAACGTCCACGACGTAGAATTCTGGATACGCTGCATTTATCGCTTACAGTTCACGCCGTATATCATTACCTTGTCGCCAACTTTGGAGATCTGAAGGCATTGCAGGATGTGGTTTGGTGCGTTTCGATTTCTTCTGTTGTCCACAATGTCTCATGTCGACTTTTTCTGATCCAGGAGCTTCAAGGTAAGGAGCTTATAGTGACATTCAATTCACCTCGACTCATCTTCGACCTCGAAGCTACAAATCGTCATTAATGTGAGCCATATTTTGCGCTTTCTTTATACAAAAACTCATCCATCTCTCGCCTAGATTGTAATCGTTCTATACGTTCAAGGGTCAGCCTAAACCCTTCCAGCTGAATATCGACTCGCACTCACCATTCCTTTCTTTCATCAGCCTATACACTCTACGGATATACAAACGTACGACCACAATCTAATACTCAAAAGTCAATAATCAGCCCACTCACTCGCTTCTCCCCAGTGGGCATTAACATCGCAAAAGTATGGCCCATACTCACGGTATGCCCAGATCCTCCAAGCCCTCCGGATCCCAACCTTTACACCCGCTACACATCCTAACATATTCCTTCCTAGGGAATTGTCGTTCTGGGCGGATATGGTATGCTCTCCTCTGATAGCTCCGCAATTGCACGCGCGACTGACGACGGCGACTTTTCTGCACAGTCATCGGTATCTGTGAGTCCCTCCATCACATCCTTGTTGTTCCAGACTTTAACCCCCAAGCAACGGCATTTTTAAGTGATGGCTGTCGAAACGTGCGTAAGCTTCAACTATACCTCGCCATACAGATACCTCATGATTACTTTGCAGGTACAAAGCCAATACATTCGCAGAGATCCACAATATGAAGGTATCTTCCATATTGCATGTCCCCCAATTTCGTGCTCAAATGTTACCTTTCTAGTGGATCATATTCACTTGCTTCGCAGCAGCAACAGTAATCGATGTGGTCATCGCCCTGGCCATATGTTATTACCTCAACCGAAGCACGTCATACATGTTTAAACGGTTTGTCGGCTTTAGCCCACTTAATTCAACGCCCTAACTCTCATTCCACCTTCCCGTCATTATCCAGAACGAACAACAGGATATTTACCATCATGAAATACGTCGTAATCTCAGGGTTCGCAACGAGGTGCGTCGGGATCAGCCTTATTCGGTACTCACCGACCCCTAACTGCGCCTCGACCACTTATTAGCGCTTGCTCGCTTTCGGCACTAATAGCGGTATGCTAATCGCCCTTGATGATGCGTGGCGCTAGTGTACTAATCATTTTGTCCCTAATATATAGTTGGCGATCATGCCTAATACGCTAGTGTTCCTCGGGATCGAATTCCTTCTCACCAAACGTGAGCGTCTCCAGCCTGAGAGCTTCTTTCTCTTCACCCACAACGCTGACGTATTCCCATTGCTTAATTCACCGGCAGTGTATATCAACAGCTATATCGCACTGTATGTATCGAATCGTGTTTGTAATTCTTCTCCTATAGCCCACTTTTCATTGTATTTTCCTCTTTTACAGCCTTAACGCTCGAAATCATCTTCGAGACAAAGAAACCTCACGTTCACTAAGTATTTCCAAAATAATCAATGTTCAATCAGCTATGTCACGCGGAGACGATGATCGTATGCTCGACAGCCCAACGAACAAGGTGCGTTACTATCATGCCGTCCTCGCTGTAACATTAACTCTTTTTATGCCACTTTAAGAACACTGCCATCCCCCTTTCGCCGACACCGCTGCTGTCAAGATCGACTAATCATGATCACTATGACCAACGCATCAGTATAAAACCTCGATTGTCGGATCCATACATCAGCCAACCACCGATAGGGGTGCGTCCTCCAATCGACTTTTTTTCCCCCACTCAGTTCTCACTGACTCCCTTTCAAAGATTGTCGTGCATCGAACTCAAGAGCGAACCTATGACAAAACCGACCCCGAAGCGAACATGCCCAGAGCGGTGTAATATACACAGCTTCTAACATCCCCTCGTATTGAGACTATCATGTCACTTTTATTTCTTTGTGGGTTTGGTCGAGAAAAAATGTACCATATTTTTGTGATTCGAAGCGTATATTTGTACTTTTAACATTGTAGCCTGAGTAACGCAGAACTGTTCAGCATATCTCTCTTTGAGTGTATATGTTTTTTATAAGGGGCGCAAAGCTCAGATATTCGGAAGGATTCGTACCACTGTCAAAGAAGTTGTTGCCCCCATTCACCGTTGGTATCCCTGTACTTATCGCGTTTCTCGGAAACAATCGGGGAACATTTTCTGTGCTGAATAATTAATAGGAGTTGAGCTACACTGTAGAACGCATCTAACAGGCTAAAACAACTCAAATGTTCCGCGAACACTTAAAACATCGCTCGGGTTCTCAACCGACCGGATAGAGCCGGTGTATGGACGCCAAGGGTAGGCTCATGATGACGAATGGTGTCGTTTATAAACCAACAGGAGCTTATACGTCACGAGCAGCTATTGATTGGATTGATAGGGTATTCTGACAGGAAACAAACGTCTTAAAATATCTACATTAAGAACATACGAGCCAATGATAGTAAGGGAAACCTTTCGTGCGATGCACGTGTATACAGCCTTCGATCCCTGGCCATTATCAACGCGATTCCCCACAATATGCTCACCCGCTGAGGAAAAGATCACTAATGGCGCGATGACAGAGAAAAGTAGTATCACATGGGGCAACCCGCTTGTGATGAGTAGCCAAGTTATAAATTGCTAGAACGGATGCACATTCCCTACCCCCGCGGCCGTTGTTCTTTGCAATTCTCGACGCTGCTACTCACTCACAGGCTGCTTGCACCCCGAGTACTTCTTAAGCTTCTAATAATCTGTGCCTCTCTCGCGCCACTATTCACTCTTGTTTCTTACCTTCCACGATGTCCTCTTATAACGCACTTGATCAACTACGAGCCTCCGGTGTCGTTATTAGCTCTGATGGCGCAGAATATCATGGTACGTATGGTAATAATCAGAGTGAAGTCTACTTACAAAACATCTTATGTTCTCAGAAATCGCCCAGTACGATCCAGTTGACGCAACCACCAATCCCTCGCTAGTTTTTGCAGCCGTTTCCAAACCAGAGTATTCCCATCTCGTTGATGAGGCGGTGGCATACGCACAAGCAAAATTGCCTGCAGGGTCCATTGAAGCGCTCACTCAACTAGCGCTTGATCGATCGGTATGTTGATGCTATTCAGACATCTATCTTACACCCCCATGATTCATTGAACACCGAGGTTGATTTCCCCCTCGGTTATCTTAATCCATCTCAATCTTAACCTCCCAGTTTAAAGTTCCCATTTCCCCCGATTACTAATCACACCATCATCAGCTCGTCCAAGTCGGGGCTCAGATTCTCGCATTAATCCCAGGAAGGGTATCGTTATCAATCGATCCCCGACTCGGGTATTCCACCAATGATATCCTCACTAAATCCCACAGCCTCATTTCCATTGCTGAGGAGCTCAACATCCCACGTGAGCGCGTTCTCATCAAGATTCCTGCCACAGCAGAAGGCATCGCAGCAGCCCATATTCTCGAGAAAGGAGACACAACACACGCACCTATCCACACCAACCTCACCCTCATATTCAGTCTCGTTCAAGCCCTCGCGTGTGCACAAGCAGGGGTGACGGTCGTGTCACCTTTCATAGGACGCGTCAAAGACTGGTGGCACGTTCGCTCCGTGGAAGCTGGGAACCCGGAAGGCTTAGCCAATCAGCCGCTGTCGGAGCACCCTGGAATTCTGTTGGTTCGTCGTATTCGGAACGCCTACCATAAATTTGGGTATAGCACGCAAATCATGGCAGCGGGTTTCAGAAAGGTGGATGAAATTGTGGAGCTGGGATGGTCAGGGAGAGAAGGTGGTGCGGATTATATGACACTTCCACCCGATTTGTTGGAGGGATTGAAGAATCGACCTGGGCTGGTCGAGAAAGCACTCGCCCCACCACATAAACTGAATGACTCGGAAGCGCCGGGTCTGACGGGGCCCATATACTATACCTCGGAGGGTCAGACACAGGAGGGTCTGGAGCTGTTCAAATGTCATTCGCGGGAGGAGGCTATCTCCCTCAACAAGGTTCCTGAGGGGCTGGAAAAGTTTTCCATTGACCACGTCAAGCTGGAGAATCGTGTCAGAGCAATGCTGGAAAGGTCACATACGAGAAACCAATCTCCGGCACGACCGTTATCGAAGCTAACCAAGGTGGGCCACGGAAGGGGACTAAGTGGTGATACGGGCGCTCCTCGAAGAACAGTGCCAGTGAATTGAGTCCGTAATTCGGTTTCCGTTAGCAGGTTCAACCACGCTATTGTCACGTTGCTCCACAGCTGTACTTACATAAATTCTAGAGAATCCTCTTCTATTGCATTTCGTCTGTCGTTCATTAGTGTCCGAATTAGAACCAATCTTCAAGCGAAAAAAGCACAGGGAAAGCAGGTTTTTCTCGAGGAATGTCTTGACTGAATGTCAAAAGACATTCCATGAGAAGCGCTCTTGGCATCTTGATAGAACGCGGGATTTCTGTGAAAGTTCATTGAATGTGGATATGGCCATGTTTTAATTGGTTCTCAAGAGCTATGTAGTCGTACCTCGTGGCATCTGCTGTTGTACCGTTTAAGGTCCCAGGGGAGCTGTCTAGGAGCTGTGTACATTTTGGTGGGTTGACGCGTTGACGTGCGTCATGCTCGACTTCATGCGGCGGCGGCGCTCATCACTTTCCCAAAATGGAAAAAAATCCAACGTGGCCCATCCACATGGTGAGCGCATGGTAGTGACACTCTGACAGAAAATGCGGGTGTTTAGCGTTGATTATTACCAATCACTTTGACGCTGGGAGCGGCGAAGAAGCTCAAAGTTGGATGATTTGGTATTTTCCTGCGCTGGAAGCGAGAATGGAACTGACGTGGTCAAAACAAGAACACCTTCCATGGAAAAAACGGGTAATGCGATGAAAAATGGTTAAACCTGATCTGTTTATAACTATCATTCCGTATGTCGTGGTGAAAGAAGAACATACTGTGCATTGTATCTCCGCGATCTTTGAGTCTGGGCTATAACCATTCAAACGCTAGACAGTAGACACGAGTGAGAAAGCCGGTACCTATAATAGAACAAAATATGGTCCTCCAATCATGTTTTTCCCGTCGCTTTTGGCCTCGGGTCTGATTTCAGAGCTCGGTTTACGCCCATTCTACAAGGCGAAACCAGCCAGAAGATGCGCAAAGAATTTTGTATGACGCACATCACCAAAGGTGCCTCAGGGCCGCTAGCATGTTGAACAAAGGCGCGTGAATGCCGCGTGAAACGTCTGGCATACACAGTGAGATGATATCATTGTTGAAGCGATGTTTTCAACAGCTATGATGGCATGGGAAAGCGAACAGCTCATGAAGGCAAAAAAGAGGGTGAATAACGAAGCGAATAGATGGCGTGGAGTAACAGTGGAGGTTATATGTACGTATAAACAATGTTGGCGGAGTCGAAGTTAGCAAAAATATTTGGAAAACATATCAAAGCGTATGTTTTTTGATGGTTCCTGATGGAATTTTGTACATCTTATCTTATCTGGGTTTATCTTCCCATCATAAAAGAGGGCCAGAACATGCCTAGACTGTTTTTATGCTTTGCCCTTTACACACAACTGGCGAGAGATCTGGTGGCACAATTTGAACCGGTCACTCGTTCCTCCGCCTTCATACAAATCACCCCCAGGCTTTAACCCTGTCGCTGGGAATCTTGGTACGGCAAACCTGAAAACAGGTACCTCAGCAGTCGTTCACTGACATTTTATATCCGGTTGGTCTAGTACCACCACCTTTCCACTTCTTCCACTACCACCTCACCACTCCCTCTATGGAGGTATTCAACCCAAAAATTCTCGACGCTTGTATACGGGATGTATCCTCGTATTTGTCCGACAACCAGAAGGTTGACCTGCTGCTATACGCTATGCGCTGTCTGCAAATTGAGAGGTGAGTTCCGTCTTAATTTGTTCATTTGTCATCTTTGTGGCTTTGCTAAGAGGGAAAACACAGTCGCTCTAGAACCGTAATCGAGAACGCCATCCAGTCTTGTCTTCAAGTCTCAACTCTCAGCCCCGAAAATATAGCAAAGGCCAGAATATTGCGTGCGAGGGCTAGGCATGCGACCGGGTCGTATTTGGGGGCACAGGAAGGTGAGTAGTATTTCTTCATCTTAAGAAGCATCCACCATCCACTCCGCTCAAAGAAGTGCTTTGGTTTGGGTTATCCTCACACGGAGTACTGATATTTGAATATGCGTGTAGATCTACAGGCTGCGCTGGCTGCCGAGCCTGACAACCCCGAGGCAAAAGCTCTTCTTCATCAGCGATCTGTGACGGTTGAGAAGGTAGTTTGCAACCATAATTGCCTCGTTCCACGGTCTAGAGCATACTAAGTTTGTTTACCTGTACAGCTCCTATCACCATTACCCAGAACCAAGGAGCGTATCTCCATCGAAATATGGAGAGAGATTGCATTGTATCTTCCCAGACGCGACCTGCAAGCCCTTCTCTTTGTTCCCCACGCTATCTCTAGGATAGCGAGTCAACTCCTTTTCACAGAGGTCGACCTCCACTTTACCTCACCCTCTGAGGTGGACGACACGTACACAGACCCATGGCATTCAGACAGAGCAGGATCAGCAAAACATGAGGATAATCGACACGCCCAACGGTCCGCGGACATCTTGACACGCATCATTGTCGACACTTCCTTTGCGAGTTCTGTGAAGACGCTACGCATATTCGCCTCGAGTAGGGATAAGGAGTCGTCGCTTGCTTTCCAAACTGGTAAGTAGATACGTCGTTGTCCCATCGCTCGTCGGACTGACTTTCATTGTAAGGTATGCTCACCAACGCACTACCCAAACTTCTTAATCTTCGCAACGTCCATCTTTCGGCCTCGAGCGATGCTATCTCACAAGTGCTACGGATACTTCAAATCACCTGTCCTCGACTGAGAGGTCTATCTTTACAGTACGTCTCGCCTTGTAATCTGACTTCAATGATTAACACTCCATCAGTTCACCAGATGGGGCTGCCGATCTAAGCTTCCTCGACCTCCAATACCTCAACGACTTCTGCTATTCTACAATAGGTGGAGGCCCATCAACGCTCCACAGCGTTATCCACCAGCTCCGCCCCTCTCTTCGTACAGTATCTCTCGTAAATCCACATCCTTCTCCCTCATGGACATTCCCATCCACAATGCTTGCGATCCGTAACCTCACCTCTATCGTCTTCAAAGGCCACTTCTCAGCCACAAGCAACGACTTCACCGAGATCCTCACCAACGGTAGGCAACTCGAAGTACTCAGCTTGACATGCAGCATGTTGGAGTGCTCGTCCGCATCGAATCAATTCCGGAGCGTCCTACATCACGGCCATACACTGCCTTTCCTCCGGCACTTTGCATTCGCTGTCAACTGCGTTGGCCGGCGAACAGTAGATCGTGAGCTGTTCCCGGCGATCGCTGAGTTCCTACGTGGCCGAAAGCAGCTCCAAACGCTCGCTTTGGTGGCTTACGACGAAGCGGTGCAGAGGGCCGTTGGTCTAGATGCCGCGATATGGGGAGTGTTGCCGTCACTTGAAGGTTTAAAGGGGCTCAAGATTACATACCCTGGAGATCTATCTCCTGGACTCGCCTCTTGGCTTATACCACGGAGTGTTCTAGCCCTAACTCTATGTATGGACCAGAATACGCCCGCTCGCGATCCTGTTCCATTCCTTAATGTAAGTTCTATCTGATAGCTTATCGTAAAGTTTGACCTAATTATTCGTCCATTTCCTTCCACCAGCAACTTCGACACGGAATTCCACAGACACTACGTTTCGTAAGTCTACCAGACTTTAATACCCGCCATGTGAACATCATTCTTGAGCACGGCTTCCCTATGGTTCGTGTACTACGCGTTGGAGGCATCTACTGGACAGTTTCGAGGAAGCGCACG
Organism: Panaeolus cyanescens; assembly: GCA_002938355.1. NCBI lineage: Eukaryota > Fungi > Basidiomycota > Agaricomycetes > Agaricales > Panaeolus > Panaeolus cyanescens. The sequence goes on from NHTK01001209.1 coordinate 38,164, forward strand.
CCGGCAGGAACGATCGCAGCAGAGGGAGAGCAGTGGCCAAAGCGGCGCGCTATATACCACGCAAAGGAATGGCTAGAATGGCTTGGCTGCGAAGATGCCATGGTCAGGGACTTTACGGGTATTTCAGAGTAGGTTATAGAAGAGAGTCGCATTCGGTGTTTGTTTTGCTTTCTTGGGCCACTAGGTTGTACTACTACTATACACGCGCATCCAAATGGTTTACACATGCTGTCTTATCTGTATTCGTAATGTAATTCGGGTTTAGTTATTCAAAACAGGTGTCAAGAAACTGAAAGGAGTGTTTATTATGTTGATTGTACAAGTGACTGATGTTATACAAAGTGAATGTGTGGTTACACGGGCGTGGCAAACGAAAAGTGAATGAATGTCGAAGATATGGTTCTTTACATAAATAGGATGAGAATGATAGAGCTACAAGTGATGGTGCTGGTATACAAGATAGTACTGTGGGATCGAATGAATGATGTGGTTCCGCTGTGCTAATAGTAAAATGTGATGTTATGTTACACGTCGAGAGGTATAGTGCTGGCCATTTCCGTGTCTCACCGCGCGACTGGGGGAGGGTGCGAAATATGGATGGTCTGAAAACATGTCCAATTCAGTGTGCTTCTTGATTAGGGCAGTACCCTGAAATATTGAGGGACATACTCACAGGAAACGCAAACGATTCCGATCCTGGACTCCAAAAGCTTGATGAAGTATGCACCTTCATCTGCGGCTGCCACACACAACTGAGCGAGTCGCCTATAATCGGTGGTTTCGGACTGTCAGGCCGTTCCCGGGCATTCAACATGGCAAAGAAAGAGCCGACGTATACTGCGTTATTGAGCATTAGAAGCTTCAACCTGAAGATCCATCACGATGACATACGCTTTGTGAGAACGAATTCGAAGGCGAGAAATACCCATGTGTGGGGTATGAGGATATACTGTCAGAAAATGTCAGTTTATTCGTCGCTCAGGGCGGATTGAATTCGAAACACACCGAGAACATAGCACACAAGGAACAGGCACTGTTGAACGGGAAAATGTATTAGACGCATGTTGCTCCAAAGCCTCCGCATCACTGACCTCGTAAGTAACCCAGACCCGAGTGTATACTGGATGATGACAGAAATCCGGGAGTTCAATCGATCAACTCTGTATGATAGGAAAGAAGTATCAAAGATCGTTAGCAAAAAGCATAGCTCAAGAAGAGGAAACATCAGAAGAAATAAGAAAAAAGAACATACTTGTTGATGCTCCCTTTGCTTTTGCGCAGATAATAGCACATCGCTGATGCGATCATGAAGTCGATGGCGGTTGCAGTGCCCAGGGCGGCATTTACCAGCCACTATTAGAACATCCCATAAAAACGGTCAGCGATCGTCCCATACAGCCTAAATTTATGACAAGGGCGCGGATGTACGTACAGCAATATTCTCCAGCTCAGCGTACGTATCAATTGTGTACCTGCAAGCGTACGTTGTGGTGAGCTATGGAAGACCCAAACACCAGAGTTGACGAGAGCACTCACATTTGATATGCCAACACGATTCCAATAACTACATTTGAGGACGAAAAAGCAGCGAATCATAAATAAATTGAGATTTTGATGTCATCGCCATAAGATGGACATACCGAAGCCACCTGCAACGACTGATGCCTATTGAAATCAGCATGAAATACCGTTTCCATCAGTTTCATCCGTTTATAATAGAACAAGCTGTGAAAGTACTTACCACCAGATATTTCAAGGGGCTGTTATGATACCCGCTCACTGAAAGATACCAAAAACATATCAAGAAGAATTCAGCGACGAAGCCAGATGGTGAGAAAACATAAGACGAACATAACCAGACTCTCATTGCATAGAGTCTGATGCGATATATTAGCTGAAGACAGCAGCACGATGAACAAAAGACATACGAATGCACCAGGAGAAGAACAACCACATTAATGTTTACTTGAATCTTGAAACGTTTCATGGTCATCAGCACTGGGTTTTAAAACCAGCAGTGCACCGAAACTCACTTTTATGGATCTGAAAGGGAGAGATCGAGTTAAAGGTTACAGCGTCATCAAAGAGCAGACCGTTAACGCACATTGGCAGATGTTGTAGACCAGCTACATCCCCAAAACCTGTAACCGTATACACATACATCGTATGCACCGTCAACGCCAACTGAATCGAATCCAACACCCTGGATTATGATGAGTGGTCAGCGTCGTATTAACATTTCTCGAATATGAAGGATGTAAACTCACCATAGCGTCCCAACCTACATCGAGGTGTAATTTAAGTCACTCCGCCCCACAAACATACCATCCTCTCAACTCACCGAGTACCAATTTGTCCGCGAATCCTTCGGAAAGGTATGATAGTAATAATATACCTGCAGTGTCGTCATACCGAACAGTCTAATTTATAGAATTCGCAATAAACCAGTGCATGTTAGATGGCAATTCAATACAATAAAGTGAATACGCACATGCACATGAACACCAACCCAATCAGCGCCGCTCCAATCGTGTTGTCCAAAGTAGGGTCCATCAAGCTAACCAGCCTCGTGTCGGGTAAGGGAGACATGACGCGATTGGGCAACTCTACACTCAGGGACTGAGAGAATAGCGAAGTGCTCAGTCAACACGATGTTCGCAGTTGAGTCGCGATGGGATAGAGAAGGAAAGGAAAGGAAAACAAAAGTCCACAAAAAGGACGACTTAAAAAGAATAAGTAGAAGATATGTAAATGGAGGATAAGAATCAGGGAGCGAAAACAAATATGCAGAGAACAGTCGGTTCCTATTTATTTCGGCGATGAAGGGAAAAGAAAAAGGGACAGGGTGCAATAACCCAGTCTCACATACCGTTGCCTATCACCCGGCGAATCACATTTTAGTGGCGCATTTACCCCAACGCTTTTTTTAAACCTGGATGCAGTGCTAATTGTAGGTGTTGGGTACTACGTGCTTGTTGTACGACATCTGGATCCATGGAAATCAACAAAATACTAAATCAGCTGTTTTTTCCTGTGTAAAATTAAACAACGCTTTCACCTCACCTAGATGGGATGACGGAATCAAAACGATGGCGAGTGCCGTGCTAGGTCGAACAACGAGGGTAAATGCTCCCTGAACCGGCATTTCGGAGCCTTTCGTGATGGTTGGATACTCGTCTGAACTTCGACCTGCACCGCAGTCAGTTGAGGGAAGAGAACGCATGCAGTGACATCATCATCAGGTGATCTTCTACAGCTTTGATTGGACAGTAGTCAGAATTGATCTGAATTTATCAGGAATTTATCCAACAAAAAGCGTCAACGATGCCTCATGGTTGCCAAAGCACGAGTCGTGATAAGAATGTTCAGGGTAGCGGATGAAGATAATAGGGTAAGCTGTGCAAACCCTGTCGGCCAAAAAATTCTCAATAGTACACAAGAAAAAAAAAGGAGGTGCCGACCGTGCACGAGGCGAAGTGAATACGGCTCCTGCTTGACTTTAGCCAGCGACTGGCTTGCTCCACATTTTGGAGAGGATTATTGCAAAACGGACATAAGCACCCACAATTCCTATCGTGACTGGTTTCCATTCAGATTCAGACACAACTGTAGAATTAATACGCACAGGTATGCGAAGCATCCCCAACTCGCCCTCACCACCGAGAACGTGAGCAAGCAGCGACAGTGTAGATAGTTAACCAGACTGCTCTAGAGATAGAGAAATCTTAGCACACAAGCCGCAGGCACAATTACTAACACGTTACCGTTAAACCTCACGCAACGATACATGTTCAATGGAATGCTGGGGAGGGCAGTTCATTTTGGTTCATATGCAGAAGGTTCGAGCTGCGTGATGTAGGGCCGCTCAAAATATTCGCTGCATCTTCATCCCGAAAGAATTGCCAAACGGTGTGCCATGATCCTGATTTTCCGTAAGTCAGGAAAACAAAAGACGAGTTTCACTCGCAGTGAAGAGTTGCCAAGATTCACGCAAAACACCTAAAGCGATTCTATCAGCGCCAGGAACATAAGAAAACCTTAAATCCGTACCCTATACGAAAAAATAGCTTTCCTTCTCCCAGCTTAGCCCACCGGCGCCGAAGAAAATTCAGTCCTCAGGGGATTAAAATTTTCACTTTCTGCACCTGCAATACTCCAACACCCGCAACAATGACTCAAGTCAATCAGGTCTACAACCCCAAGAACGGCGAGTAAGAGAATAACCGGAACACGAGGCTAATGAGGCTCTGAATCCATCGCAAGAAACAGAACCGATGTCCCAAAATATTCCTAGGCCCGACGCCCAGACAAGACTGACCCAACGCAAAGTCGCAGAGTCCAAGACGAAGACGAGAGAACGTGCTGGGTCGGTCAATCGGGAAGATAAATAACGAGAAAAACTTTAGGACTGAAACCGCGAACCAAGAAATTGGCCGATATTCGGCAATAGAGGAGACTGCCTCGTGTTTAACAAGTAAGAAAACCAAGAAAACCAAGAAACACTGGTAGAAGAAGACTTATAAAAAGGGCGCTGTAGCGCTCATGACTCAAATACAAAATAAAACGAATAGAAAGGAGTGAAAATGTGAAGATGAAGGCGCACATGTCTGGACCAAAACGTTGAACAGTCCCTGGCGGCTATAGCAACAGTCAGATACATAGGTTTGAGGATGAGATCGCAGGGTCATAGTGGGTGGGGCGGATGATGGAAATGTCCGTGGCGCGACGAGGATGAATGGCGAAAATCGCTGGTGACGCAGAGATGATTATCAGGGGGGACTGTAGGACCGCGGAAATTCTTTAGACCATAAGATATATCATAAAACATTCCAGTAGGGAGGGTTTGGGAGAGCGCCGGCATATACAATGGTCTTAAGACGAATGCTTTGACTCCAGGGAGGATTTCAAGGTAGGAAGTTCAATTAGTGGTTTGATGAAGTCTAATTGTATTCAAACGATGGTGAGATGGCAACCTATATATCTATGCTAAACCAAAGTTCAGATCTCAGCAGTGAATTACGCAGGAGAATCATACCTCTGCCTTCCCTCCAACATTGCCCGACGGGTAATGCTTAATTTAACGCAGCTTGGCGAAGAGTTTTGGTGCAGCACATTCCTGTCAGAACGTCAGTGAAGAGAAATTTCTCCTTTGGAAGAACACAAACATCAATGCAGTGCATCATGCTAGAAAACATAAAATTTGGTCAGAATAAATGCATAAAAATGATACCACAAATGACGCACTGGACTAAGGGGGTTAACAATGGCGCATATATGGGGTCGCGGTCAGCTTGATGGGCTATTATCACGCAAATGACAATGAATACATACACCTGGTGAGGTATAACGCTGTCAGTACGCCAAAATGGCTATAGTCATTGGAAATACGCACAGTTCCTCAACACAGTCCTCTCCCTTGAATCCCTGTCCAGATTGGACCTTCTCCTGACAATGCTCAAAGTGTTTGGCAGCAGCGGCACATTTCGCAGATTCCTTGCATTCCTCACGGATAGCGGGTTGGAGCTGCAAAGACGAGAAAAAGTAAAATGTCGGGTTAGCACCATTACCGCCAGAACATAGGACATGACACGTACATCTTCAGGCTCCTCCTCCTCAGCCTCAGCCTCAACCTCGACTTTTTCTGTGGGCTCCTCCTTGGAGTCAGCGTGAACAGAAGATGTGAAAGAGGAGAAGAAAGCCGCGATGGAACTCATTTTTGTGGGTTTGACAATGTGGACGACGACGGGCAGCGTTTCGCAAAATTCAACTGGCCGGGACGCGCTCGGAAGAATCCGTGGGAGTATATTTGTTGATGTACGTGTTGCCAAACAACGGCTTCGCCCGACGCCCGTTATGGCCGCTCATGTGGCGGACGTCCAAGAGATTTTGGTCAAAGGTTTTTCGAATAATGGGGTTGAAAAAATCTAACATAAGTACAGACTCTTGTTGACGATTTTCAGCTCGTTGTAATTATGAAATTCATTATCGAAGTAAGACCGTTCATAAAACGCTCCATGAATTCGAGCTGAGGGCGGATGTGATACAAAGCTTGTCAGGTTGTAGTAACTTTAATAAACGAACATGACCTCAATAAATATAATATTATAGAACTCACCTTTCCGCAAATTATTCTCCCCTGACGGAACCCAAGGTTTGCCCGACTCGTCGACGTATCTCGAGAGAATGGTCAGCTGGTGTTGGACCTCGATCCAGCGTTTCTTGAGAGTTGGATATTGTCCTCGATTGGGATACGTATTCGGGGACTCTACAACAAGCATGATGACCCTCTCCTCTTCCTGAGCGGCTATCATGCAATATCGAAGGTGGCTAGCCAAAAGCGTCTTTGGTAGTCCCGGGAAGTCACGAGGCTGTCTACCGAAACTGATCAGTTGTTCAAGAAACTTTATCAGTAATAAGTCCACCTCCTTCAGTTTCGGAATCACGAAAAGCTCCAGTTCTTTGTCATACTCGGTTAAAAGCCTAACTCTCTCTGAGTTCCAAAGTTTTTTCTCGAGTTGAGTGCTCCTAATACGCCGGAGTAAATCGCCATAGAGAGATGGATGATATCGTCCATGTCTCATATCGGCCATAGTTATAGCGTAGCATGACCGGGGAGTTTCGATTGCGAGGCGCATTATCTGCAGGACATCTTCCTGGTTATTGCGAAATTTCTGAACCGTAGCCCCGCTTTTGATAAGGCTGTCAAAATTAAATTAATATTATGCCTTGCCTCACATAGCGGCGAACTTGAATGGAGGATACTTTCCAAAATTTATCTTTTACCTCTCTGAAGCGCTTCTGTGCCCGGTTCATCCCTTCTAAAGTGTTGAACGTATCCCACATTGTGGTTACCACAGTTAACCTTCCGGAGAGAGAGCCTGAGCGTCCCAATAATGCGTCAACGATCTCCATTATTCTTCTCTTGCTCCCCGATAGCCTGGGGTCATTGATAGGACAAAGGAATAGTACATGGTCGATCCATTTTACGCTGATAAAGGGTAAAAACATCTCTGCATGAGCACAAATCTTGATCAGAATTGGTTTCAAAGTTCTATGACTCACTAGTGGTCGATCATCCACGTTTCTATTCTTTTGATAGTTTCCGCTTCCGATATAGCTTGCTGTCGCATAGACCAGGAGTATTGATAAGGATGATGGGACATTTAAATAGACGCCCATTGGGCAGCGTCCTCGAGAAAACGGCATTCTTTACTCTGTACCCTTTGACGTGCTGCGTATATCCATCCAACTGATCCTTCGAAATCCCCAACTTCGACCATCGAGAGTTCCCTGCCACGGCCTCTACAAACTGAATGAATTTGATCCCAATATGAGTCCCTGTAAACAGTGGCTCTGCCTCGGCTTACTGCCTGGAATTAGATGAACTTACACTGCTTTTCCCTGCACCAGTTGGACCAATTAAGCTAAACATTACTTATTAGCCATATAATATACGGACAGGATGGACTCACAGAATTCGAAAAGATGGGTGAGGCATAATATGACAAGTCTACAACCCGATGGTATTTGATTAATCAAGATCCAATATTAACA